>JAWWLR010000158.1:58814748-58825383 GCA_035041075.1 Acraspis erinacei | reverse complement strand
AAAATCAAAAGAAAAATATTTTTTCAGAAACACAGGCAGTATTTGCAAGTTACTTTAAGGCACTTTTTTCATAATTATTCAAATTTAGAATCAGACCTAGATTTCTTAGTGCTTTTTATTTATTATCCCAAATTTTAAATTCGATGTGATGCTTCGAGTGAAAGTAAGTTAGGAAATAAAAAAGTGTCGGTAAGGAAGGAATCTGGTCACGTGTTTTTGAAAAAAGATTCTTCTTTCGATTTCTATAGTAGCTTAGTGGTAAAAGCAATCGACAGACAATCGGTACACCCACGGTTCGATTCCCAGGGGAGTGAAGGAGATATTTTTTAAAATTAATTTAAGAAAGTTTTAAAATTATAGGGAATTTGTATATTTTAACTATAAAAAAGAAGGTACGATATTAGAAAATACAGGTAGACGGTATATAATGGGATTGGAACGAAAAGAGGCAAGAGCTGGTAAAATGTGAGAGGAGGGGATTGTACGTGAAGAAGGAATGGATGGAAGGAATTTAAGAGGTAGCGGGAAAGAAGAAGAGATAGGAAGTTCAAGAAGGGAAGAATGGTGGAGTTTTTACTGGATTGTAGACGGTTTAGAAAGAAATGAAAGTTTAAAAAGAAAGTTGATGAAAAATTGGGTAAATAGGAGGTCGTGGTGTAGGTGGATAACAGAGACGTGAATTGATAACAGGCGGTAGGAGAGAGTAAAGGAAAGGCTACTGAAGGGATACTCGTGGGAGGAACAATGAGCAAAGAGAAAAAATGAAAAAAGCAGTGCAATGGGAGGAATGATGAGAGAAGAGGTGGAAGATAGTAGGGGTATATGTAAATGGGAATATGGAGTGGCAAACACAGAAGTTAATAGAGAAAATGGAAGGAAAGGAAAGCAAGGAACATAGCTCAAATCTAATCATATGGAGCTTTCAATGAAAGGGCAGGATAAAGAGGAAGAAAAGAATGGGGAGACGAATTGTAGAAGAAAAAGAAGAAGAATCAGAAGAAGAGGAAGAAAAAACTAACTTGAGAAGGACGAAGAAGAATTCTAAAGACGAAATAGTGAATGGAGAGGAGAAAAAATTACTGAAAAGATTGGAGGAGTTGGGAAGGTTCATCTTGCATTAAAATGTAGAGAGTACGAGTACATAGCCACGGAATATCTGATTCTAATAGTGACAATAAAGATGGGGAAGAGAGATGAACGGAAAACAGCCAATGAAAAATAGGAAAATAAAAAGTATCTGAAAAGGTAATTCGTCAGCAGAGGAAATAGAAGAATTTAAGCAGAAGGTAAAGATGGTGAAAATGAGATAATTAAATGTGAATGAAAAGATTTAGAGTCAGCAAAGAGGGAAAAAAGGTAGCTGGCAATCCAAAGAGAGAGAAAAGAAAGAGGTAGAGGTAGAAGAGGTAGAGGGGGAAAAGGAATTGGATTAGTAGGCGAGAGAGAGAGAGAGAGAGTATGGAGAGAGAGAGAGAGAGAGAGAGAGAGATTGATCCGAAATATGGAGAGAAGAGATAGTGATTCCAGTAGTGGTAAAAGGAAAAGGTTTAGGAAAGTTATCAACAATATAAGAAGAAGAGTATATGAGAAGGTTTAAGCAAGAGAGTAGCAGAAATCTTTAAAAATATAAAAAGTAAAGTTAGGATGAGAACAAAAATAGGAGATGGTTTCTGGATGGCTAGAGGTGTAAGGAGGTGTCCTCTAAGCCCACTCCTGCTAGGTGATTAACAAAATATATACACTGGCATATGCGGACATAGTGATGCTGGCGGAAAGTGAGGAATAAATCGTGAGGTTATTGATAAAGTGTATTAAAGAGTTGAAGAAAGAGGGTCGTAGATTTAACTCGATGGGAAGGAGAAACCGAGTTTTTTAGATATCAAAGTATAGGAGCAGGAACAGATCCAGACGACAAGGAATAAAAAAAGAGATACAGAAAATCAGGTATTGGATGCAAATGAAGTTAAAGAATCAATCTTTTAGGAGAAGGATAAGAAGAGAAAATGCAGATTAGGTGAATTGTTAGAGGAGAGATGGGAGCATGTATGGATAAAGGATAAAGGAGCTAGAAAAAGATAAATGAGATAAAAGAAAAGAATAAGTTAGTGTGTAGGAGAGAAAGAAGAAAGCATTAGTGGGAAAGAAAGTGGACCATAAAGTTAACGCGATGGGAAGAAGAAAGAATGTCTTTTAGAGATCAAAGGATAGGAGGAGAAAGAGATCCAGACTATAAGGAATCGAAAAAAAGAGAAACAGAGGATCCGGTAATGGATGGAAATGGAGTAAAAGAGTCGATCTTTTAGGAGAAGGATAAGAAGAGAAAATACAGAGTATGTGAATAGGTAGAGGAGAGATGGGAGCATGTTTGGCATGGTTGTATGAGAGGAAAGGAGGAAAAGGGAAGATGTCAAGGGCTTGTTATGAAAGTTTTAGGGGAGGAGGGAGTGGGGGTAGAATGGATGAAGAAGATAGGAAAAGCTAGATGAGATAAAGAAGAAGAATGAGGTAGTGTGGAGAAAAGAAAACAAAAAGCATGAGTGGGAAAGAAAGCAAGAGGAAAATGAAACATAAGTCCTACTGAAAATGAAACCTACTGATATATGTAAAATAATTAATTTAATTTAAGGAATAATTAAGACGCTATACATGTCTATTGTTTAAAATTAAAGTGAGTTATTTTCCTTTTATGTGTGCTCTTAATAATTGATTATCCACTGTAGGAAGGTTTCCTCCATTGATATCGAATTTTTTAAATTCGGTTTTAAATCACTGCGAAAGAATCTAAAAATATAAATCAGTCATTCAACACCGACACTGACTCACCCATATTTTCTCAAACGTAAATCAATCAATATGAAATGTTCGTGCTTTCTCTTTATAAATAGAACTAGCAAAAATGATTAATGCATTTCCTATAATATGCGAAGTAACTAGCTAAAAAGTTAAAAAATTATTTTATCAGAATATAGAGAAGGTTTCTTATCCAGAAAAATTAAATTACAATAAATGGAAAAAGTCATAATAAAAAATGATGATAAAGATGATTTTTTAACAAATAAGATTAATTTTCTAATAAAAACGATGAATTTTCAAGAAAATGTATTAATTGGCTACCAAATAGTTAAATTTTAAATTTATAAAAAATAGATTTTTAAGCAAAAATGGAATGTTTAGATTTTCGGATAAAAAATTAATTTTTGACAATCAAAAAAATTTATTAAAAAAATTTAATTTGCTACCAAAGAGGTTTATCAAAGAAATCAATTTTTAACAAACTAGTTGAACTCCCAACCAAGCAGTTGAATTTTTGAAAAAAAGCAATTTTTATCCAAATGGTTCAGTTTTGAACAAACAAGATAAATTTTACCCCCTGAAAAATAATTTTTTGTCACAAAAAAAACGGATTTAAAAAAAAAATGTATTAATTTTTAACCAAGTTGTTGATTTTTTAATTCAAAAAGATGAAATATCTTCAAAACAGTTAAATTTTCAATCTGATAATACCATTTTTCAAGAAAAAAAAATAATTTTCTACCAAACAGGTGAATTTTTCTACAAATATTATAATTTTTAACCAAATATTTGGAATTTTAACAAGGAATATGAATTGTTAACCAAAAAGTTGATTTTCAACAAAATTGTTTAATTTTTTAGCAAATTGTGGAATCTTTGGTCCAAAAAGAATTTTCTAAAAAAATTGAATTTCTTACTGAAAATGAGAATTTTTAACAAAAAAGTTAATTTTTAACAAAATATTTGAATTTTCAAATAAAATAATGATGTTTTACCAAATGCAATAAAGAAGACTAATTTTAAACAACATAGGTGAATCCTTGATCAAAATAGATTAAATTATAAACCAAAAAAGTTGCAATTTTAACCGAAATTAATAAATTTTCAAGCGAAAGGATTAATTTTCGATGAAAAAGACAAATTTTCAAAAACCACATGAATTTTTAACCAAATAGTTGAATTTAGAACAAGAAAATGTCCATTTGAACTAAAATTAAGAATTTTCAATTAAAAGTGGAATAGTTACATATTTAGTTAAAAAATTAGTTATAGCTGAAAAAGAAAAATGTGCAATAAATCAGGTGAATTTTCCACCAAATATTTGCAAATAAAATAATGAATCTTTAACATTAAAAAAATTATTTTCATCAAAAGAATTCAACAATCTACCCAAAAATCGTTTTTTTTTAACAAGAAGATTAATTTTCTAATATTGGAATAATTCAATTTTCAACGAGAGATAAATCTTGAAACTAAAAAAATAATTTTTTAACAAAATAGTTCAACTTTCAACCGAGTACTTGAATTTTTTACCAATTGGGAACTTTACGATAATTGCAGTAGCAAACATAATTAGTTGAATATTTTTATGTTTTTGTTAAACAAATTTAATTAAAAAGTGCATTATTTGGACATTTGTCGACGTAAAAACTCATTTTTTGCCAAGTCAGACGACAAACGCCCAAATAATGAATTTGTTTATTAAATTTGTTTAAAAAATCATAAAATTTATGAACTAATTATGTATCTTAAAGAAATTAACATGAAGTTCTTAATTAAAAGGACTGACTTCGAAAAAAAACGAATTTCTCATCAACAGATGCTCGAATAATGCATTTGTTTATTAAGTTTGTTTAAAAAAATAATTTATCAAACAGTGATGGATGTTGCTTTAATTATCATGAAGTTCCCAATTAAAAGGACTGGCATTGAAAGAAAACGAATTTTTCCGTCGATAAGTGCTCAAATAATGCATTTGTTTATTAAATTTGTTTGCAAAAATCATAAAATTCAGCAACAAATTATGCATTTTCTGAAATTAACATGTGGTTCCTAACTTAAAATAAAAGTTGACATCGAAAAAAAAGAATTTTTCTGACTACAAATGTCTGAATAATGTATTTGTTTAATTAATTTTTTTATAATATTAACACGAATAGTCTTAAGAGAATTTTTTTCATTTTTTATTTTTTTTGAGATTGTTGAGAATTTTTGTTGAGATTCATCAATTATTCGCTGAAATATTGCGTTTTAAAAAAGTCTTCACAATGTTCATTTGTTTATAACTTTAAAAAAAATTGAAATTTTTAAAAACTATTTTATCGTATTAATTTTAACCTATAAAGCTTCCAAAATATCCTAGAAGATTTAGGAAAATCGACCGGTCAATTTTTACCCACTTCAGAAATTTGGACTATTTTTGATAAAACAGTTAAACTTTTAAAATAATAGTTAAATTTTCAAATAGAATTTTCAAATAGAATTTTCAAATAGAATTTTCAAATAGAATTTTCAAATAAGATAGATGAATTCTGAACCAAAAATATAATAGTAGACTCTTGATCCAAAAATAGGTACCCCCCCCCCTTTTTTACCGACCGTGGTTTTGGCACAAGTCCCTCCACCCCTCCAATTGTTTTTTTTTTACAATTTTCAACAAGGAGTCTAGGTTTAAAAAAAATTGTTGAAATGAATATTTGCTAAACAAATTTAAGCAAATTGCTTTACATGTTTTCAAGAACCAGGAATACTTATTTATCAAGATTGAAAATTACACGTACCAAATAGATAAGCATGAGAGTCTAATTAATTTTATTTAGACACTGCTGTTACCTTTGCTGATAAAGAATGGTTTAACGTGTGAATGAGCCAGTAAGCGCATTATCATGCAACCTACTTATCCGCTGAATAATATCCAATAATAGGTCTCCGTCAATAAAACAATCTTGAAAAAAAAAATACTAATCAGCTTAATTTCGGAAATTTTATTTCCTTTTTAGGAATTTTCCCATCGTTACCTTATCTAAGAAAGTGGTGTGACCTGCAAGCATTTAGGTTTTCTAAACGTAGCAAGATATTCTTCAAAATAATAAAGAAGTAAAATTATTTTTATTATTGTGCACTGCAGTGCCCAAACAAAGATTTTTATAAATTTCAGAAAAGTACTTACCTCTGACTTTTTCGAAACTTTGGATATCGACGATAGTGAAAATACCCGAAAATTTTATTTTCAAGGTCAAAACGCCCAAAAAATTATAAAATTTACGTTTTTTTGTTTATTTAATTAAATACCGATAATTTACAAAAAAGCTTCAAATAAAAATTATAGTTCCTCTAAAAAGACATATTTTATGTTATATAGAGTTTTTCGAAAAAACCATTATTTTTGTAGAAAAAAGGGAGAATGTGAGTACATAGTCTAAAATTGCTTGGAATAGAAAAGTGGCATTCCAGTCCACCATGAGACGTTGGAAAGGGTTCGGAATGTGACCTTCATTATTTATGCGACCAGTCACAGGGGTGCCTTCCCGCCTCTTAAAAGTTTTTGGAAAGGGTTAGTTATGTGACCTAAATTATTTATGCGACCAGTCACAGGGGTGGCTTCCCACCTCTTAAAAGATTGTGAAAAGGGTTAAGTCTGCGACCTTCATTATTTATGCGACCAGGCACAGGGGAGACCCCCCTCCCACGAGACGTTGGAAAGGGTTAGGTATGTGACATACATAATTTATGCAACCAATCACAGCGGTGCCTCCTCTTCTAACAAGACTTTGGAAAGGGTTAGGTATGTGACCAACATAATTTATACAACCAATCACAACGGTGCCTTCCCGCCTCTGAAAAGTCTTAGTAAAGGGTTAGGTATGTGACCTTCATTATTTATGTGACCAGTCACAGTAGTGCCCCCCCTTCTCACGAGACATTGGAAAGGGTTAGGTATGTGACCTAGATTATTTATGCGACCAATCACAGGAGTGCCTTCCCGCCTCCCAAAATACTTTCAAAAGAGGAAAGTATGCGACCTACATTATTTCTGTGACCAGTCAAGGGGTAGGGGTTTAACCCAAATTATTTTTGTGACCAGTCAAAAGGGATACGTTTTCCCCCTCCACGAGACGTTGAAAGGAGGAAAATATGTGACTTGCATTATTGTTGTGGCTAATTATAGGCGTATCTACCCGTATTATCCGTTTTTCTTGGAAAATAATGGTTTTAGGCGAGAAGTTTAAAGAATATAAAAGATGTATTTTTTCAAGGGCTAAAACTTTTATCTAAGACTTTTGTCTCTGAAATTAATATTTATTGAAATTGAGTTAAAAAATGAAGAAGAAAAAAAGTTTTTTGTGTTGACCTTGAAAATAAAAATTGTGTTTTTTCCTATCATTTTCGTAAGGGGAATTTATTTTAAATGATATTTGTAGAATGTTATTAGAAGACTCTTAACCTTAAAGTATGAACGTGATTTCATTTTTGCACAACATAGACCTGAGGTCTCAAAGACCACTCTGCATATACAGTGAAACTCTTCAATAACGCCGATTTTAATACTGACGCTGGGCGGGAACTACTTCATTATAGCGTACTCCACTTTCGTTTGCTCGCGCCGGAGTGCTCGCCTGACCGACAACAGTAGATCCAGCGCACCCCGCGCAGCTCCTGTTACACTTACCTGCGGTGCGGCGTCAATTCTCGAAAGGGCTATAGAAGGGAGGGCTATTGAAGGGTTTCACTCTATTTACATCAGATTAAATAAATAAATCAGTTTTTCTTTGTCTAAATTATACAAGTATATAAAGACACATTGAAATAAGTAAGAAATTGCTCAATTTTAGTTTGTTTACATATGACATTTTGTGTGTGAAAAATGTTTAAACAAATTAAAACATAAATATAAAATTCTGGCGCTACCGTGAACATGTAGTCTCATTGATTGCCTACGAGCTTTCAGTCGACATTACCACAACTAAAACTAAAGCTATTAATATTGGCATCCGAGGATGGCTAGGGTGGGGGGGGCACATATGAGAAGTATGGGGTGATCTTGAGACCGCACGTCCATACGTTTACAAAAGCATCTCAATTGACAATAACAAGTGACATAAAGTTACGAAACGCTCGTATCTTAGTCACGGACGAGGAGTATGACTGGAAGATGAAGATAAGATTACAGCACGTGCAATGACCCCCCATGGGTCATAGCCACTTAATTTATAATGATCCTATAAGTTCGAGAAATTTTCTTCGAAAAAAATTAACCAAGAAATTTTTAGAAATTAACAAAGCAAGATTGTGTACATTTCCGATAGATTTTTTTGGTCTGGAATTATGTAGGAAGATCTGATATGGCCCAGGTCTGGCGCTAGACTTGGCAGGGTCTGACTTTATCTAGATCGACTAGTTTGGACGATCTAGTCTGGCCCAGGACTAGTACTGTTCAGCTATCCAAGAACAATAAAAGTTCTGAATATGGTTTGATAGGTCTGGACTGGCCCAGAACTGGCCCTGACCAGCTATCCTAGAACAAAAAATGTTATAAGTTCGATCAGTAAATAATATAGAAATAATATAAAAATGTGACAGAAAATATGAAATATTTTCGCATTTAACCCATCAGAATACTGACCAATATTTTAATTAAAAATTTTCTACTTTTCTTTGGTCATAATTAACTAACAACATTTTTACTCTCTTATGATATTTAAGCTTATTCTTTTGTCTACAATACCCAAAATGTTCAATTTTCAACCCGAAAATATGAATTTACCAAAAACTTTTGATTTTTATACTCGAATATACAAATTATTAACAAAGAAATGTTAATCCCCACCTAAATAGTGGAATTTTCAACCAAATTTTTGAATTTACATTCAAATTGTTAAACTCTCAAGTAATAACAAATTTTTTTTTCACAACGCATTAGAGTTTTTAACAAAAATTTTTAATTTTTAACAAAAAAGCTAATTTTTTACCAAACTTTTATATTTTCAACCAAATGGTTCAAATTTTCATTAAATTGTTAAATTAAAAAAAAAAAGAATGTTTCAATATCAATGTTAATTTTGAACAAAATTTTTGAATTTTCTACCAAATTGGTAAATTTTCAAGTAAATAAGGTTAATTTTCTATTTATTCTTATAGTTTTTAAATAAATAGTGGAATTTTCTATTCAACATTTGAATTTTCATGCCAAAAAGACGAACTTTTTCCCAAAACAATTGAATTTTATACCGAAAAATACAAATGTTCAAAAAAAGTTCATTTTCAACAAAGAACTTTATTTTAATATTTTTGAATTGAATTTTTGACAGAAAGTTCATTTCCAATCAAATATAGTTGAAATTTCTATTAAAATTTTGAAATTTCAAGTAAAGAAAATTTCAGGAATGTTGAATTTTTACCCGAATATACAAATTTTCAACAAAAATATTAATCCTCCACTAAATGGTGGACTTTTCAACCGAATAGTTGAATTTTCTATCAAATTGTTAAATTATCAAGTAAAAAAATTAATTTTTTTACAAAACGTTAGAATTTTGAAGAAAAAGTTTGAATTTTTAACAAAGGAAGTTAATTTTTAATCAAATTTTCAATCGCATAGTTCAATTTTTTATTCAAATTTCAAACAAAAAAAAAAACAATTTTCAACAATATAGTCAATTTTCAACCACATTGTTGAATTTTCTACCAAATTGTTAAATTGCAAGTCAAAAATTTGAATTGAATTTAATTTAAATTTTGATTTAAATTTAATTGGAATTTAAAACCCGTAAATATAAATTTACAACAAAAACGTTAATTTTCAACAAATTGCTGAATTACCTAACAGTAAAATTTTCTTCTAAAGTAGTTACATTTTTACCCAAAAATAAAACAACAACAAATTTGCACAAAACAGTTGAATTTGCTACTTAGATATTTTAATTTTCAACAAAAAAGTTATTTTTTAACCAAAAACTTGAATTTATAAACTAAATTGTTGAATTTTCTATTCAAATGTTGAAATTTTCAAGCCAAAAATCAATTTTTCTACAAAAACAGTTGAATTTTCAACAAATAGGTTCATTTTCAACTAAACAGAACAATTTTCTACCAAATTAGTTAAATTTTTAACAAACAAACAAAAATTAATTTGCAACCCAAATATGTAAATTGTCAACAGAAAAGTTAATTTTTAACCAGAAAGTTGAATTTTCAACCTAGTTGTTGAATTTTCTATTAAAATGTCGAAATTTCAGGCCAAAAAACCACTTTTCCAAAAATCAATTGAATTTTTAACCAACTCAAAAAGATGATATTTTACACGAAACATTTGAATTTTGAACGAGCAAAATGCAACTATCAAAAAGTTGAATTTTAAAAAACAATCTGATTTTTAACTAAATTGTTGGATATTTGAGCAAATTGTTATATTTTCAAGTGAAATGTGTTGTCTAAAAAACAATTGAATTTTCAACAAAAAGTAAATTTTCAATCTAATTATTGAATTTTCAACAGAGTAGTTGAATTTTCTATTAATATATTGAAATTTCAAGCCGAAAAGACGGTATTTCTAAAAATCAGTTGAAGTTTTAACATAAATATTGATTTTCAATCAAATAATAGAATTTTCTAAAAAAATGAGAAGAATGTTTAATAAATGGTTTGGGATTTTAACTCAAAATTCCTTCCATGATTTCAGAAATATCAATAATTAGAAAAAATGTGATGCAAAAATTAAAAATGGCGTAACTGCCGTAATTTTTAAGATTTTCAAAAATCCCTGGGGCATCAATTTTTTATTATATAAGACTATAATTTCACAGAGTTTCATTAAAATCAAACGACTACGTTGTATGGATATTA
>JAWWLR010000158.1:58796781-58814157 GCA_035041075.1 Acraspis erinacei | reverse complement strand
ATCTAAACTTGAAATTACAAAATTTAAAATGGCGTAACTCCCGTAATTTTTAAAATTTTCAAAAATCCTTTGGGCATCAAATTTTTCTTATATAAGACTATAATTTCACAAAGTTTCATTAAAATCAAACGACTACGTTGTATGGATATTAATTTTATATTTAAACTAATGTACCGCTAGCGACGCATATCTGCCGAAATGATAGTGACACACACATTATCACCTTCAGTAACTTCCACAAAACTCAATAGATTTTGATGAAACTTGGTATACCCCAGTTTCTTTGGTGTCTGATTACGAATCTAAACTTGAAATTACAAAATTTAAAATGGCGTAACTCCCGTAATTTTTAAAATTTTCAAAAATCCTTTGGGCATAAAATTTTTCTTATATAAGACTATAATTTCACAAAGTTTCATTAAAATCAAACGACTACGTTGTATGGAGATTAATTTTATATTTAAACTAATGTACCGCTAGCGACGCATATCTGCCGAAATGATAGTGACACACACATTCTCACCTTCAGTAACTCCCACAAAACTCAATAGATTTTAATTAAACTTGGTATACCCCAGTTTCTCTGGTCTCTGATTACGAATCTAACTTGAAATTAGGAAATTCAAAATGGCGGATAAAATATAGCAGACCAAAATGCAAAAAATCGCGTGATTGGAATGAAAGTCAGTACTAAGAGGTTTTTCAGGACGCTGATGACGTATCTCTGGTAAATAATAAAAAATTCAAAACGGGGGACCAAAAAGCAAAAATTTGTTCAACCCAGATGTCCACTAGTTAACTGGTTAATTTTATTTTTGTTTATTTTTCAGTTCTCGGAGAATCGCAGAGCCCCCTGGACCCGTGGTCGATCGTCTGGTACATCGGCTCATTCGGTGGTCTGGTGGCATTTTTCCTGATAGTGAGCTGTTCCGAATGGTGCTGTCGACGAGGGGCACGGCCCATCACTGTACCCTACATTCAACGAGGAGAGGTCATTAGCAGTGCTCAAGGTGTCACCGAGACTCCCCCACCTCCTTATCACCTTTTCGCACCTCCGCCTTACGATTCGATCAATTATGCCGACCTCACTGATAAGGCTTCGGGAGAGAAGATCGACATTTATGTGATATCAATGCCTATACAGAGCCCGGTGAACCAGGTGCCAGCGTAGAAACCCACACGACGATCCTCTGAACGAGGATGACCCATCAACTGTTAAATGACACCGAAAGTGTCGACTCTCTGATACCGTTTTGTGGATATCGATAAAAAAACGAACTTTTCTATCTTCCCGAACGAGGCAATATCGAGAGGTTTCAAATCCACAAGATCTAGAACTATACGACCTCAAAGTGATGAGTCCAAGATTTCTGAAGAGCGATGACGAAAGATGAAAGGGAGATTGTAGATTAGGGAGACGATAAAATGTATCGGTACACTATCGTCGGAAAAAATCACTGATAACTTTGAAACGTGATAACTCGGTCGGAAGTATAAATAGATTCATGAAATTTACAGGAGATATACTTTAATACCTTGTCTTTAATTTGAGCCGAAAAAACTTGAAAAATATTCACGGGTTCGTGAGTTATTAATAAAAATGTAAAAGCGTTGCGTCGAGTTTCAGTCGGCTTGATCAGCGGGGCCGATCGGCACGCTTGGCTATTTTTAACAATATCTCGGGAACCAAAGAAGATTTTTAAGTTCTGATTGGCTTAAATTAAAGTAAAAATTACCGACTTTATGTCCTCTAAATCTCAAGTTTCTGGTTCATTTTTTTTAGGTTTAACACGAGTTGTTAAACAAAATTCGAGAAAGTCAGAAATATGCTTTATTCCCGACCGAGTTGTCGTGTTTAAAATTGAAAAGGGACATTTTGTTTTCTAACAAAAAATCAAGAGCCCAAAATCGTATCTTGAATGACTTTTTAACATTCCATTCTGAAAGTAGAAATAGTGAAAATGTGGAAAAACTCTTCTTCGATGCAAAAATTGTCGATCCTTCTATTTTTATCTTCAATTGTGCAATGATTATTAACAACAATTATGTTAAATTTAGGTAATATTTTCTCAATAAAACTTGAGAGATGATGAATTTGAAACCTGGGATTCGTCAAGTGAAGATAAAATCGCGCTAGTGACTTTAATAAAAATTACGAAACTCGAGTCGCGAGTCGAGGAGATGATTAGAGTTAGGATTTTTTTAAATCTCATAAATTTCGTACTGAGAGTCTATTGGACGACTATTATTTTTCCAAAGCATTATTTGCCAATGGCGAAACCTTTTTTGGAAATAATCGAAATTTTTAAATTTAATTTTGTATGATTAAAATATTTTTGTTTAATAAATTCTCATTTAAGATTGTCCAAATGGCCTACAAAGATTTTAATTTTGAACCAAGAATTTGCATTTTTTGACAAAATTGTTAACAATTTTTACAGAAAAGTTAATTTTCAAAAAAAAATTTGGAATTTCAACTAAAAAGTTGAAATATTTAACTTAAAAGTTGAATTTCCAACCAAATAGTTGAATTTGCAACTAAAAATTTGAAATATCAAACTAAATATTTGAATTTTTAACTTAAAAGTCGAATTTTCAACAAACAGTTGAACTTTAACCCGAAAATTGAATTTGAATTGAATTTGAGTTTTAAAATCGAGACTATAAATTTTCAACAAAAAATTTAATTTTCAATCAATTTAAAAATTGATTCATTTTTATGTCAAAAAGATTAATTTTATAACAAAATATTTTTATTTTCAACAAGCAGAATTCAGATATAAAAAAAGTTGAATTTTCAACCCGAAAATATAAATTTTCAACCAAAAATTGTTGGATTTTCTATTAATTTCTTGAAATTTCAAGCATAGAAGACGATATTTCAAAAATCATTTGAATTTCAATCAAATAGTTTAATTTTTTACCAAAAGAAAAGAATTTTCAATAAATCGTTTGGGTTTTTAACAAGAAAGTTAATTTTTAACTGTTCAGAATTAAAAAAAATTGAAGAACCTTCAAAATATTATTTATTAAATTATTTTCAACAATTAAAAAATTCAGTTGAAAAATTAAGAAAATACAAAATTTAATTTTTAATATTCGAAAATGTAGAAAATTGAAAAAACTTTTTTTTTAAATTGAAGAAAATTGAATTTTCAACATTTGGAAAGTGAGCATAATTGAAAAGTCAATTTTTTTAAATTGAAGAAAATTGAAAATTTAATATTCGAAAATGTAGAAAATTAAATAAAAATTTAAGCTGTTAAAATTGGAAGAATATAAAAATTAATGAAAGAAAATTGAATTTTCAACATTTGGAAAATGAGGATAATTGAAAAATCACTTTTATAAATTGAAGAAAATTGAATTTTCAACATTTGGAAAATGAGTATAATTGAAAATTAAATTTATTTAAATTAAAGAAAATTGAAAATTTAATTTTTATTATTCGAAAATGTAGGAATTTGAAAACTCAAATGTTGAAAAGTGAATAAAAATAAAAATTTAAACTGTTAAAATTTGAAGAATATAAAAATTAATTGAAGAAAATTGAATTTTCAACATTTTTAAAATGAGGATAATTGAAAAATAAATTCTTTTAAATTGAAGAAAGTTGAAAATTTAATTTTTAACATTCGAAAATGTAGAAAATTGAAACCTCAAATGTTGAAAAGTGAAGAAAAATTAAAATAAAACTGTTAAAATTGGAAGTATATCACAAAAAGGAGGATAATTGAAAATTAAATTTTTAAAATTGAAGAAAATTGAAAATTCAACTGTTGAAAATTGAAGAAAAGTCAGAATTGAATTTTTACAAGTTGCATTTTAATCTGATGAAGTTTGAAAAGATTGAAAGAAAATTGAAAAATCAATTGTTGAAAATTGACGAAAATTTAATTTTCATCAGTTCAATTTCCATCAGTTGAAAATTCCAAAATTTGGTTTTACAAATTTACATGTCTTGGAAGAAAATTGTCAAAATTGAAGAAAATTTAAAATTCAATTTTTCACAGTCGAAAAATGAAGACAATAGAAAACTAAATTGTTCAAAATGGGAGAATATTGAAATTTAAGCTCTTAAAATTGGAAGACTATTGAAAATTCAATTTTTAAGAGTACAACAAAATAAATAAACAAATTTTTTTTGCAATAAATATTGTCGTTTCAAAATATTATTTATTAAATTAACCTCCAAAATTCAATTTTCAACCTTGAAAATTTTCATTTATTTCATATATTTCAAGCCCCAAATTTTTTTTAATTTGATTTTTTCGGCAAATTGGTAAATAATGTTAAAATAATGTACTCAATGGTACCAAAGACTGCGTTTCCAGTTGATTCTGCGTACGAAATTATAAATAGTCTATAAAAAAATTTTCTTATGTTTGTAATAATTCCGATGAAATGACGTCGAATATTTGCTAGTCATAAAAAGTGATGATTGATTGTTGAATGGCAAAACGCGAATCACCCATGAAGCGAAAGTAGCTCGGCAATAAAAAGAATAATATTACACACTTCCGTCATAACCGAGAAATGGTGATTGATAAGCACAATTATTCAGACTTATTTCGATCTTGCGAATAAAAACAATTTTCAGCAGAAAAAATTATGCAAATTATTATCAGACACGAGTGCTTCTTTGGATCTATATTGCAGTCTGCTTACGCATTTTGACAGAAAAGTTTCATTTTTATGGGCCAATCGATAATTCAGTTTGCATACGTTTATCATTTTTCTCTAAAATATGATTTATTTCAAGTTATTGCAAAATTTATGAGACAAGTTAAAAAATTTGTATGGAAAGAGGTGATTGATTTACATAATAATAAGTAATAAATAGCCGTCTAAAAATGGGAATTATTTATAATTTCTAAAAACAGAATAAAATTGATTAATTTTGGCATAAATTCTTAATTCAGTAACTCGAGAAACTGTCAATTAAATTTATTTTCAATTTTATGAACTTTAGTGTATTCCGTATCTAGTCTCCGTATCTAGTCTCCGTATCTAGTTTCCGTATCTAGTCTCCGTATCTAGATTCCATTCTAATAATAAAGTCTTCCATTTAATTAATGACAGAATTGACACAGTTTTTTGTTTTATAACTTTTATGATTTAAAAAAAAAAATTAATCAGTAATAAAGTAAATGCGATGTTTTTTATCAACTAAAAACTATAATAATTTACAATTACGGGGAAAAACAAAATAAAATTTATTAATTTAGATAAAAATTCTTAATTCAGTAATTTGAGAAACTGTAAATTGGATTTATTTTAAAGTTTATGAACATCGAGTGGACTCCGTATCTAGTCTCCTTATCCAGATTTCAAGTAGCTAGTCTCCGTACCTAGCTGCCGTTCTAATAATACATTTTTCTATTTAATTTCTGACAGAATTTTCAGAGTTTTTGTTTTATGACTTTTAAAATTTTAATAAAAACTATTTTTGTATCAATTTTTATTAAAACTAGATGAAGCTTCAGGTAATAACAATTGCGTTAATTTTCAACCATACAGTTGAATTTTCAAACAAATTTTTTACAACATAGTGAAAATTTTCAACTGGAAAATATGAAGTTTTAACAAAAAAGTTAAATTCTAACCAAATAGTTGAATTGTTATCCAAAACGGATAAACCAACAAAAATTTAATTTTTACCAACAAACAGTTTTCCTTTTAGCGCAATAATTGAATTTCTAACAAATTAATTAATTTTTCAACGAAATAGGTAAATGTCAACAAAAGAATTAAATTTCTAGAAAAAGATATGAATTTTCAGCCTAAAAATATTGATTTTTAACAAAAAAATATAATTTTCAACCAAATTCTTGAATTTTCTAATAAATCGTTGAGTTTTTGTACTAACAATATGCGAATTTTTAAACCAAAAACAAAATATAATATTTTTAACACTTTTTATCATTAAAAAATCTGATTTTTTTCTTTCATTGTGAAATTTTAACGGTGAAAAATAAAAGCAAATTC
The DNA here is from genome assembly GCA_035041075.1 of Acraspis erinacei. Classification (NCBI taxonomy): domain Eukaryota; kingdom Metazoa; phylum Arthropoda; class Insecta; order Hymenoptera; family Cynipidae; genus Acraspis; species Acraspis erinacei. The sequence continues at coordinate 58,808,169 of JAWWLR010000158.1, read as the reverse complement.
AAAAGAGGAAAATTGAATTTTTAAGAGCTAAAAATTCCAAAAATCGTTTTTTAAAACAAAGAATCTGGTTTTGAAATGTTTATTTATTAAATTCTTTTTTAAAATATTTACAACTTAATAGTTAAAAAATTAAGAAAATTTTACATTTTAAACTAATGAATAGAATTATTAATATTAAATTAATAAAAATTTAAAAAATCATATTAATATTGAATGCTAATTATTATTAAATTTAAAAAATAATTATTCAAATTACAAAAATTTAATTTTCTCTATTTAAGAAAGCAAAAAATTGGTTTTATAATTTCAAAAGTTACTTTTTTAAATTCTCATGTAAAATCATTTAATTTAAAAAATTTTAACACTTGTTTTTAATACAAAATTCGCATTTTTCTTAAATTTTCAAAGATTCACAATTCAACAGTTAAAAATTTTAGAAAGGTAAAAATTTAATTAATGAATAGAATTAATAATTTTCAATTTAATATTTTAATATTAATTATTAAATTGAATACTTTATTATTGAGTTTTTAAATGTTTAATTTTTACTATTTATGAAATAAAAAATTTAGTTTTACAAATTCAAATATAAATTTGCTTTTTTTCTTGGATTTCCAACAGTTAAAAAATTCAGTCAAAAAATTAAGAAAATTGAAAATTGAATTTTCAGTTGTTCAAAATTGAAGAAAATGATTTATTTAATTTTGAAAATTCGAAAAACATAGGAAATCGAAAACTCAGTTGTTGAAAATTGAAGAAAATTTTAAATTTTAAAATTTGGAAGAATCTCTCAAATTAATTGAATAAAATTGAATTTTCAACTGTTGGAAAAAAAAGAAAATTGAAAATTCAACTATTGAAAATGAAAGAAAATTGAGACTTTTACTGTTAAAATTAAAGAAATGTCAGAATTGAATTTTAGGAGTTGTATTTTCATCTGTTGAAAGTTGAAGAAATTTGAGGAAAATTAAAAATTCAATTGCTGAAAATTGAAGAAAATGGAACTTTAACAGTTTTATTTTTATTAGGTGAAAATTAAAAAATTTTGTCTTATGAATTGATATTCGAAAAATGTATAAAATTTAAATTTAAATTGCCCAGATTGGAAGAATATTGAAAATTAAATTTAAAAAATTGAATTTTTAACAGTTGGAAAATGAGGAAAATTGAAAATTCAACTCTTTTAATTTTTGTAGGTAAAGTCAGAATTGAATTTTTAGCCGTTGCATTTTCATTTGTTGAAAGTTGAAGAAATTTAAAGAAAATTAAAGAAAATTGAAAATTCAACTGTGAAAAATTGAAGAAAAGTCAGAATTGAATTTTTAGCTCTTGCATTTTCATCTGTTGAAAGTTGAAGAAATTAAAAGAAAATTTAATTGTTGAAAATTGAAAAAATTGAATTTTTAATAGGTTGATTTTCATCAGTTGAAAATTCAAAAATTTTGGTTTTGTGAATTAACATTTTATGGAAGAAAATTGTAAATTCAACAATAAAAAATTTTCGCGATTGAAAATTTATTTTGTAAATTGAATTTTTATCTCTTCAAACTTGATGAAAATTTCAACTTTCATTTTTAACATTCGAAAAATATAGAAAACTGAAGAAAATTTAAATTTAAATTGCCCAAATTGGAAGAATATTGAAAATTAAATTTAAGAAATTCAATTTTTAACAGTTGGAAAATGAGGAAAATTGAAAATTCAACTGTTTTAATTTTTTTTTAGGTAATGTCGGAATTGAATTTTTAGCAGTTGCATTTTCTTTTGTTGAAAGTTGAAGAAATTTAAAGAAAATTGAAAATTCAACTGTGAAAAATTGAATAAAAGTCCGAATTGAATTTTTAGCAGTTGCATTTGCATCTGTTGAAAGATGAAGAAATTAAAATAGTGGAATCTTCATACGTTGAAAATTGAAGAAAATGGAATTTTCAACTGTTGGAAAATTGTGAAAATTAAGAATTCAATTTTTTTAAATTGAAGAAAAAGGAGAATTGAATTTTCAACACTTTAAAATTCAACAAAAAATATTTCGTGATTCAATTTTTTTTATAAATTCTCAATTGAAGAGTGAAGTTTCATAGGAAAATTGTTGAATTTTCCACCAAATTGTTCAATTTTCCACGAAAATTTAAGAATACTGAGGAACATATTTGATAAACTTCAAATTCAATTTTAATACTTTTGGATACTACTTTCTAAATAAAAAATTTTTCAAAATAAAGTTCAATTGACAATTAAATTGATTGAGTGTAATTGCAAATTATTTTTTTAAATAAAATCTTAAATCTAGAAGAAGCTTTGAGTGAAAAAAGTCTTAACTGTGAAAAAAAAGATTCATCACTAGTTCCGCTGGGATTCGAACCCAGGTCTACAGTTGGCGGCCTGGTGTTCTAACCTACTAAGCTACGGGTCAGAGCACCAGGCCAGCAATTTGTACACGAGGGTTCGAATCCCAACGGATTCAGAGACGATTTTTTTTCACAGAAAATTATCAATATAAAAAATAAATCAATTTTTAGAAGAAATTTAATTTAAATTTAATTAAACTTAAAAATTAAAATATTGAAAGCTGTAATATTAAATTTTTATTTAACACATATGGGAAAGTAATTAAGAAAATGGATTGATGAGAAAAGTTCATTGTCCGGAGTTTAAATCCAAGCGTATTTTTACTTCTCTGCTTTTTAATCAAATATGAACGATTATCGACCGGGCCCTTATAAATAAACTCTAGAACCAATCTTGCATATTTTATTAGTTCGAGATGAACTAGAACGAGTCTGAGCTAAATTTAACGAAAAATATAGATTTTCAAAATAGCAACAGGAAAAGTGATACAATTGCAATCAACTTTTTATTAACGTTATTATTTATTAAGGCGTAAAAAAAATTCTGAGAATTTTTGTCAAAATTGCTCGGAAAACAAAAGTTGAGGAGCTCGATAAAAATATCTTTGTTGCAACATTATTTTTTTTATGAAAACAACCGTTCTCCAGAAAAATCGAAAAAGCGTGAAAAAAGTCAAAAAAATTGTTATTATAGTTTTTAAAATCGATGGGCATTTTTAATTTGACTTATTATTGGACTTCATGAATATATTTTTATATAGTGAATATAATTATATTAACGAATTCATTTTTTCTGTGTTGTTGTATATTGTTGTATAATATTGTATGTTCTATTTTATTGTATTTTTAATATTTTTTACGAAAATATACAAGAATTTACCATTTTTGCATTAAAAAATGTTGTTCTTTTGTTCTAGGATGATAAAATATTTTAAGCACTGGAAGGAGATAATTTTGCGCTTAGTTGTACAAGTAACTGCTGTTTTAGCAATTGTTTCCATTTATTTAAAAAAATTCACCAGGAATTTAAAAAATCCATTTTTTGAAATTTTTGTTAACAAATTAACACTAGACCAATTAGGGGGTTTAAGAGTCAAAAATGGTGATTATTATTTTTCATGGAGTCCATTAATAAATAAAATTTAAAAGCCTACTTAATTTAGAAAATAAAGATTTTTACTTTTTTCTCAATTTTTCTCGAGAAAAGTTGTTTCAATGGAAAAAATCATAGAAAAAAACTTATTGCATAGAGGATTTTATCAAACTTTTGGTAAAAATGAAAAAGTAAGACCCCAGACTGACTATTAATTTTTTTAAATAATATTTCTCCTCGGTGAAAAATTGAGGAAAATAGAATTTTCAACTGTTAAATATTGAAGAAAATTGACGACCCAAATTTAAAACAAATTTAAATCAATTAAAATTTTTTTTCAAATTAAAAATTGAGGGTTAACAGTTGAAAATCTAATATTAAATTTTCTTCAAAATTTAATTTTTTTAAATTGAAGATAATTCAAAATTTAAAAAAAATCAATAAATGAAATCTGTCTTTTCTTGATTTTTAACAGTTGTTAATAAAAAAATCGAAAATGAAAAAAAAAAATTGAAAATTCAACTGTTGAAAATCGAAGGAAATTGAGATGTAAAAGTTAAAAATTGAAAAAAGTGTAAGAATATTGATAATTCAACTCTTGGAAATTAAAGAAAATTGCACTGTTGAAAAATTACTTTTAAAGACCTGAAAACTCAATTTTAAAAAGTTGAATTTTTAAGAGTTAAAAATTCAATATTTTTCCATTTTCAATTATCTTCAATTTTCAAATCGAAAACATTGACTTTTTCCAAAAATGTTTTTTTTCGTATTCAAATGTTCATTTATTAAATTCTTATGTAAAATTATGTAAATGAATGAATGAATTGAAAAAATTAAAAAGTAAACTTTTGAAAACTAAAGAAAAGAGTAAATTGAAAAAATGTTTAAAAGTTGATAATCCGATATTAAATTTTCTTCAAAATTCAACCTTTGAAAATTGAAGAAAATTGAAAATTCAACAGGGAAAAATAGAGAAAATACAATTTTAAAGTTTGAAACTTAAAGAGAATTGCCAATTAAACATTTAAAATAATTCAAAATTGAGAAAAATCATTGAATAAAATATATTGAATATTGAAGAAAATTCTACTGTTAAAAACTAAAGAAAAATGAAATTTGAATTTTCAACAGTTAAAAATTTAGCTTTCAATTTTTCCAATTATCTTCCATTTTCAACGGTGACCAATTCAAAAAATCTACTTTTTAAAAAAGTATTTTTTTATGGACTGAAATGTTTATTTATTAACTTCTCATTTGAAATTATGTAAATATAACAATTTTAGCAATTATTTTCAATAAAAAATTTTCTTTTTTGGATTTTCAACTGTTGAGAATCCAACTCTTAACAATTAAAAAAAAACTGAAAATTCGAATTTTGAAAATCGAGCAAAATTTATTTTCAAAAGCAAAAAATTGCAAAACATGCTGAATATTAAAATTTCCACTTTTGTAATTAGAACTAAATTAAATTTTCTTCCATTTTCAAATCTCTTTGATTGCCATTTGTTGAATTTCCGGTTTACTTCAATTTTCGACAGCTGAAAATTAAACCCTTAAAAAAAATTTGCAAAAAAGTATAATTTAGGATTAAAAAAAAAAAATCCTGACTCTGATCATCTCCTTGTACAAAAGCACGAAATCAGTGTGGCTAAGACAAAATATGGCTGTAGAATGCGAGGCACATATGAATAATATTTAATCCAAAGATGACGTAGATGACTTTTCGGTTGACTCCAATCGCCACCGTTTCAAGGTCATCAATTGCACTCTATTATGCGAATTATACGCGATTGCCATAAAAAAACGGCTGAACATGTCTGCATGACATCGTGCCAAATGGGGACGGTATGTGCAAGTTAAGCCAATTGTGAAGTGCCGACAGAAATAAAAAGGAATCTGTGCCATTCGATAATAAACTCGAACTTTTAATCCAATCCGAATTTAACGCAAACGCCATATGCCAATTGCCTTTAAATTCTGATCCCAAAGACACGCAGTATTGCTGCAAAGTTGGTGCAATGTTGGTGCAAGGTTGCTGCAATGTTGCTAGAATGTTGATGCAATTTTGGCGCAATGGTGCTGCAATATTGGTGCAATGTTAATATAACGTTGGTGCAACGTTGGTGCAAGGTTGCTGCAACATTGCTGCGATGTTAATGAAGTTGTATTCAAATGTTGGCGCAATATTGGTACAAGGTTGATGCAATATTAGTGCAAAATTCCGAGATTTTTCGTGCAATATTGCTGCAAGGTTGGTGCAATGATTCTGCAATATTGGTGCAAGTTTGCTGCAAAATTGGTGCAATATTTGTGTAACGTTGGTGCAATGTTGGTGCAAGGTTGCTGCAACATTGCTGCGATGTTAATGAAATTTTATTGCAATGTTGGCGCAATATTGGTGCAAGGTTGACGCAATGTTGGCACAAGATCGGTGTAATGTTGAAACAAGGTTGGTGCAACGTTTCTGCAACGTTGCTGCAACGTTGGTGCAATATTGCTAGAATGTTGATTCAATATTTCTGCAACGTTGGTGCAATTTTGGTACAATGATGCTGCAATGTTGGTGCAATTTTTCAATATGCGAATCTCCCCTGCTAATTCATATTGTTGCAACTTTGCTGCAATATTGATATTTCAATCAAAAAGATATAAATTATAACTAAAACACATTTTAATTAATCCAAAAAAGATTAATTTTCAACAAAATAGTTGAAACTTCAACCAAAATTGTTTTTTTTCACGTAAAAATTAAAGATTTTCTTTTTGGAAGATTAATTTTCTGCTGAAAAAGAGGAAATTCCAACAAAAGAGTTCAACTTTCAACCGAGAAGATGAATTTTCAAAGAAAAATGTAATCGTGGTTGCAATGACAGAAAAAAAGAGCAACCAAATTATAAAGTGATGAGAAAAATAATTTTTCGAAAATTCTTAAGAATCAATTCAAGAAAATTTTTAAATATTTCAGACATTTTGAAAAATTTAGGACTTTTAGAATTTCGGAAGAAATTACAAAATATTTGACCAATTTTCGGAGAAGTTTTAGTTTCAGAATGTTTTCAGTCTCTTTAAAACTTCTTATATTCTAAATTCTTTTTTTAAATGATTCAAAGTTTTCCTAAAATTTTTTCCATATTTTTCGAAACCTTGAACAAAATTTTTTTAAGATTTAATTTTTTCAAATGTAAATTATTTAAAGTTTTCCCAGGATTCTTAAAAAAAGTTTTTTATTTTCTTGAATCCTCTTGAAATTCTTAAAGAGTTTCGAAATCTTTCAAAATTGATATACTTTTAAAATGATTTTGTGAACATTTTTAGACATCTTTGGAAATATTTAAAAATCGTTTTCAATTTTCTATACGAATTATTTTGCAAAATAAAAAATCGTTTGTAACTAAGAAATCTTAGAAAATTTTACCTGGTAAAAACTTTGAGAATTTTTTAAAAGCTTCTAAATGTTTGGTTCTAGATCTTTAAAACTACAGTTTGTTTAAAATTTTTTTAATTTGTTTTTTTGTTAAATTTTCTCTTATTCTTAATTTTTCAAATTGAAAATTATTCGAAATTTTAAACCTTTCAAAATTTTAAAAATATCTTGAAATCTTGAAATATTTCAAAATCATTTAAATTGTATTGAAATCATCAAAAATTAAAATTAATCTTCTAAGAAAAAATTTAATTTTCCGATAAATCTTAAGAGTATTAACTATATTGTTATAAAGGAAAAAAGTTTACAAGTAACCAGATTATATTATTAGAATATTTGCAACATTGCAAAATTTTTTTTACAATATTGCAACAAGGCTTCTGCGCAACATTGCAGTAACATTGCCTCCATATTTTAACAAAAAAGGGGACATTTACATACTGCAAGATTGCACCAAATTTGCGGCAATATTAATTAGAAAGACATGTATATATTGCGAACCTTGCACCAACTTTGCAGCAAATCTGGCACCAACGTTGCAGCAAATCTGGCACCAACGTTGCAGCAACCTTGCATCAACTTTGCACCAAACTTGCATCAACTTTGCAGCAACATTGCAATTGAAAAATTAAATTTAAACCAGTATTCTACATATAATTTTTTAGATTCGAAAGTAATTGCATTTCTGAAATCTGGTAATGAACTTACTGTATTATAATTTTAGTCTGTAGGTCACAACTGTATTTATTTTAGCTCATAAGTTAGCGTAAATTATTCTAATCGCACAGCTTAATTTATGAAAAATAAAATATTTAGTTAGCTCTTAGCAAATTTTCAGTGATTGAAAATCGAAAATAGTTTTTAATTAAATATTAGAGAGAGTCCTGATTGAATGAGTGGAATAGCATTTAAGTTCATTTAAAAAAAAAATGTTTAAAAATATTTTATAAATAATTGATTGGCAAAGAAATATTCTCTTGATTGTTTTCTTCTGTCACATTTGAATTAGCGCTACTAGCGATAAATTTAAAAAAAATTATTTAAAACACATCTGATCTCAACTAGTCGCTCAAAGTGTGTGTATGTGTGTGTATGTGTGTGAATGTGTGTATGTGTGTGCAATGTGCATGAACGACGTAGCAGACACGAAATGTCAATTATAATTATGCAATGACTCGTTACACTTGAATGTTCTCCCACGGTGACGCTCAGTCACTATTTATTTTTTATATTTTTATACAAAATGTCGTTACTGATAATAAACTTCCATTCTGTCATGCGTTAATCTTCAGCCTATCTTTATTTACTTATTTTTCCCTATTATAAATTTAATAACGGATCGCCCACAAATTAATTTCCCACAAATGATTTTATTTAAAAAATACGATTGTTTTGGAAGATATTTGCATTTTCAACCCAAAAATTTGAATTTTCGAATAAACAATTTTTTCGTCTGATAACTCAATTTTAACTTACAAAAATGAATTTTCAACCAGGAAGCTTAATTTTATACGAAAAGATGAATTTGGAACAAAATAAATCGGTTTTTAAGAAAACAGTTAAATTTGCAAACAAAAAAGACGAGTTTTCAACAAAAAAGTTGAATTTTCGAGAAAAAAATGACTTGAACAAAATGGTGGAATTTTTAACAAATTAATTAAACTTGCAACAAAAAAGTTGAATTTTCGACAAAAAAGGATAACTAAGAAAATTGTTCAATTTTAAACAAAATAATTAAAATTTAAATAAAATAGTTCATTTTTTACCTGATAACTCAATTTCTAACTTACGGAGATGAATTTTCAACCAAGAAGATTAATTTTCTAAAAAAAAAATTTCAACAAAATACATCGATTTATAACCAAACAGTTGAATTTGCAAACAAGAAAGACGAATTCTCAATAAAACATTTGAATTTTGGATCAAAGAAAATGAATTTAACGAAATAGTGGAATTTTTAACAAAATAATTAAACTTTCAACAAAAAAGGTTAATTTGTGACCAAAAAAAAATATCTTTAACAAAATTTTTGAATTTTAAACAAAATAATTGAAATTTAAACAAACTAGTTGAATTTTTAACTCGAGGGTTTAATTTTTAACTTCAAAAATGAATTTTCAACAATACATCGATTTTTAACCAAACAGTTGAATTTGCAAACAAAAAAGACGAGTTTTCAACAAAAAAGTTGGATTTTTTACCAAAAAAATGACTTGATCAAAATAGTGGGATTTTTAACAAAATACTTAAACTTGCAACAAAAAAGACGAGTTTTCAACTAAAAAGTTGAATTTTCTAAAAAAAAAATGACTTGAACAAAATAGTGGGATTTTTAACAAAATAAATAAACTTGCAACAAAAAAGTTTAATTTTAGATTAATTTTTTAGTTTAATTTAAAATTTAAAAAATTTTTAAAATTAAATTAAATTAAATTAAAATTAAAAAATTAAAAAATTTTAGTTTAATTTTAGATTAAAGCAGATCAACTTAGGAAAAGTGTTGAATTTTTATCAAAATAATTAAAATTTAAAAAAAATAGTTGATTCTTTTACCCGAGAGCTCAATTTTCAAATTCAAAAATTAATTTTCATCCAATAAGATTAATTTTCTACTAAAAGAGGAATTTTTAAGTCAAACGACAAATATTTTTGAAGACAGTTGAATTTTTGATGAAAGAAGGGAATTCTAAAAATCTATTTCGATGTTCAAGAAAATAATTAAACTTTAAAAAAAATAGTTGATTCTTTTACCTGATAACTCAATTTTCAACTTACAAAGATGAATTTTCAACCAAGAAGATTAATTTTCTACCAAAAGATACATTTTCAACAAAACTTTTGAATTTTCGACCAAAGAAAATGAATTTAATGAAATTGAGGAATTTTTAACAAAATAATTGAACTTTCAACAAAAAAGTTGAATTTTCGTCAAAAAAGATTTATCTTAGCAAAATTGTTGGATTTTAAACAAAATAATTGAAATTTAAACAAACTAGTTGAGTTTTTTTTTACTTCAGAGCTTAATTTTTCAACTAAAAAATGAATTTTTAACCAACAAGATTAATTTTCTACCAAAGACGAATTTTTAAGCAAATAGTTAAATTTTCAAGCCAATAAGGCAAATATTTTTAAAGACAGTTCAATTTCCGAACAAAAAATGTAATTCTAACAAAATAGTTCAATTTTCAACCAAATAATTAAACTTTTAACAAAATAGTTGGCTTTTTACTTGATAACTCAGTTTTTGACGTACAAAGATGAATTCTCAACCAAGAAGATTAATTTTCTACAAAAAGATGAATTTTCAATAAAACCGTTGAAGTTTCATAAAAAAAAATTTCTTGAACAAAATAGTGGGATTTTGAAAAAAAAAATTAAACTTTCAACAAAAGAGTTTAATTTTCGATTAAAACAGATCAACTTAAGAAAATTGTTGAATTTTTAACAAAATAATTAACATTTAAACAAAAAAGATGTTTTTTACCCGAGAAATGAATTTTTAACTTGCAAAAATGAATTTTCAATCGACAAGATTAATTTTTTAACAAAAAGATGATTTTTCAGCAAAATACATAACGCGATCCGAGAAAAGGACCTACTAGGCAAAAGTGAAATTTGACAGGGCGATTGACTAAAGAAATTTCGAGCTCGAGGCAGCGGAACGGAGAAGTCTCAGAGGAGAATCCTTCCCCCCACTCCTTAAAGGTCGACCGTGTTTTCCCATCTCTTCTTCTCCTATTCACGCGCCGGCAATCGAGTTCCAGTTCAACTTTTTAAGGTGAATTGTAGCAGAATGGTCGCAACCTGAAGGAAGTCTTTATATTTGTTTTCTTGAAAGATAAAATAACGCATTGATGTCAACAACCAACTACAGGAAGCCCTTGACACCACGGGATCTACCAGTAGACTTTGGAAGGCTATAACTCTCTGGATTATCTCAACAAACGAAAATCAGGTGGGTGCTTGCGAGATCGCCGGCATCAGGGCTAGCGTGAACTCCTGGCATGGTGTCACGCAGTGATCACTCTCTCTCTCTGACTCTGGAGTAGATTTTTGAATACAGAGAATTTCAATCACACTCGCGACTCCTTGGTTAGGGAACTCACATCTGCACAGAACAAAGTAAATCTCCCAAACCTAACCTCAGATAATGACGACTTGACCTCTAACAACATAAACCCAAACCAACTATACCATTGGACACCACAAACGCTATGGACCTTGACCCCCCCAAAAGAATCCGAATGACCACCCTCACAACGGAACAGACAGATTATATTTTTCTGGCCGGGCAAGCAGCAATAGGCTAGCGGAAGAGAATAGGGAATCTCCTATCCAAAAAAGTGGCCGCACAGAAAACAACCAATCTCCTTCCTTCCATGTAGCTCCGATCCTAAAAAATAAATATCAACATCACAATGGAGGCCGATTCACTGTTGAGGTGGACTGTATCGATTGCTCTCCTCTTAACTCAATATCACTAAGAAAAATTCTCCACAAAAATTTCAAAGATGAAATCCTGG
>JAWWLR010000158.1:58776423-58792325 GCA_035041075.1 Acraspis erinacei | reverse complement strand
GATGAAAATGAAACTCTTTTGTTAAAAATTAATCTTTTTAGTTTGAAAATTCATCATTTTCGGTGGAAAATTCAACTATGTATTTGAAAATTGATGCTCTTTGTTGAAAAATCGACTTTTTTTGTTAGAAAACTAATATTTTGGTTTGAAAGTTAATTTTTTTTAATTCGTAAATTCATCTTTTTCGTTAAAAATGGAGTTTTCCAGTTAATTATTCAGCATTCAAGTTGCAAAATTATATTTTTTGGCTGAAAATAAAACTAATTGGATGAAAATTAAACTCTTTTGTGAAAAAATAATCATTTTTGTTTAAAATTCACGTATTTCACTTGAAAATTCAATGTTTTAGTTCAAAATTAATGCATTTTGTTTGAAAATTAATTTTTTAAATTGGTAAATTAATCTTTTTCTTTAAAAAATGAGTTTTTCAGTTAATTTTTGATAATTCAAGTTGAAAAATTATATTTTTAGCTGAAAATAAAAATAATCGGATGAAAATGAAACTCTTTTGTTAAAAATTAATCTTTTTAGTTTGAAAATTCATCATTTTCGGTGGAAAATTCAACTCTGTATTTGAAAATTGAAGCATTTTGATTAAAAATCGTTTTCTTTGTTAGAAAAATAATTGTTTTGTTTAAAATTTATTTATTTATTTTGTTGAAATTTATCTTTTTGCTTGAATTGAATTGAAATATCTAATAATACATTTTTCATGTAATTTTTTTATCTAAAAATTTAACTATTTTTGTTGGATTCAAATATTTTTTAAATAAAATTTGTCATTGTTGGTTAAATCTAATTCTTTTTTAATTTAAACTTAAAAAAATTTTTTGTTAAAATATCTATTACATTTTTCTTAAAAATTCATTTTTTTTTTTAAATTCGTTTTTGTTTGAAAATTAATATTTCCAAGCTGAAAATACAACAGTTTTATCCAAAAAAATCGTCTCTTTGCCTATAAAATTCAACAGTATTATATAAAAATCCTTTTCTTTTTATTGAAAATTAATTTTTTCGCTTGAGAATTTAAATATTCGATTAAAAAAAAAAGAAACTTTAATCAAAAATTCAACTTTAATAATCTGTTTTAGTTAATTATTCATCTTTTTGGATGAAAATTTGCCTAAAATCTAAACTAAATCCATGTGTACACACACCTTTGAGAAATTGTCAATTTCGACTTCCTCTTCTTCGGCTGTTTGCACGTTAGCAGTCAAAGGAAGCAGCGGAACATTGAGAGCAGATATTCTTTCTGATACGAATGCATCCTCATCTACGAGAATCCTATCCGATTTTTCTGTAAATATAATTCACACTTTCTAGCCAGACAGTAAAATAATATGACACTAGTATTTATTAGGAAAAACAAAAAAGAAAAAAAATTGATTCCGGCTCTTGGATCTCGCGCTTCGCGCTCTATAATACATTTCTCTCGCGCACAGACTTTTTAAAACTAAAGGTCAAAGCATTCGACAACAGTAATTTTCACGATTGTGAATTCTCTTTTGTTAAAGCTCCTTCGCCTTTAACGAACCCATTCGCATCGCTACATAATTAAAAGAATATCAATAATTTTTTTAATAATATTCTAATCCGATACTCAGTTAACGTAATAAAAATCGTTAAAAATATATTTTTATTGAAAGGCTTGAATAATTCAGAGAAGAAAAAAAACAGTTTACTGCAATACATCGCTAAATAATTAAAATACATTCTTTAACTACTTTAAACTCCACTGAAAAAAAAATCGTTAAAATACTTTTACGGGCAATTTAAAAAATGCAATCGTTAAAAATCGTACCCATTATTTCTAGTTCGAATTTTTGTCGCCAGGTGGCGCATCGCAGTTTAACCATTCCCAATATAATTGATGGTAATTTAAAGTGTTAATAATTTTTTTAAATTAATTCGACAAAAACTTGAAACATGTTTACATAAAATTTTGAATATTGATTATCTGAATTCAATATTCAATTTAAAAAAAAATCAAAAAAATTTTTTAAATTATGAAATTAGAATTTTATTATTATGGTTATTTTGTTTAAAAAAAATCATTTATTTGGATGACGATTCATCATTTTAGTTGACAAACCTTTTTTCTTGTTGAAAATTTCATTATTTTGTTGGAAATTAATTGTTTTAACTTTAAATTTAACTCAGAAATGTGTCATTTTTGGTTGAAAATTAATCTTTTTTAATTCGAAATCTAACTAATTGGTTTAAATTTTGTCTGTTTCAGTTTAGAAATCAACTATTTTGTTCAAAATTCCTGTATTTTGTGGAAAAATCGTTTTTTGTTGTTGTTGCGGAAAATATAAGTAATTCAATTAAACATTCATAATTTGACTTTTTTTTTATTTGAAAATTCATCTTTTTAATTAAAATTCAACAATATATTTGTTAGAAAATCCAAATTATTGGTTGAAACTTTATTTTTTTTTGGCAAAAATATCATTTCTCTGGTTAAAAATTTCACAAACGGAAAGTTTAAGTATTTTATTTTTGTTAGACTTCTATTTTTGTTTAAAAAACTAATTTCTTTTTTTATAAAAAAAAAACTAATTTTTTTAAAATGCAACCATTTCGTCGAGAATTCAACAATTTTGTTAAAAAGCCCTTTTTTGTAATAAAAATTCGTCTTTTTTGATTGAAAATTCAATTTTTTTTCGTAGAAACTTATTTCTTGTTAAAAAAAAATGCATATTTTTATCATGAAAAGTCAATTTAAATATTTTTAAACCGAAAGTTGAACTCTTTTTTTTTTTAATTTATCTTTTTCATTTAAAAATGCATGTGTTTCATTAGAATTATCATTTTTTTTAATGAAAATGCAGTTTTTTGGTTCAAAATTTAATTTTTGATTAAAAGCTCATTTATTTGGTTCAAAATTAAACTGTTTAGTCGAAAAGCATTTTTTTGTTTTGTTAAAAATTAATTTTTTAAACATATTTTTAGTTGAAAATTCATCTTTTTTGTTTAGAAATTTTTAGTTTTATTCAAAATTCGTAATTTTTAGAAGTAAAATAACTTTTTGCTTAAAAATTCACATTTTTCAGTTACAAATTTCTATTTTTAGTTGAAAATTCGTCGTTTTGGTTTAAAATTAAAGCATATCCTTTTTTTTTTGTTAAAAAATAAAACTGTTGGTTAAGAATCCTTGAATTTTGTTGAAAATTCGTTTTTTTCAGTGAAAAATTAACTCCTTTTGTTTAAAAATTCATCTTCTTTTTTAAAAAATCATGCTTTAGGATAAAAATTAAATTTTTTATTTAAAAATTCATGTTTTTAGTTGAAAATTCATCGTTTTGGTTTAAAATTAAACTATTCAAGTGTTTATTTCGGTTCAAAATTTAAATTTTTGGTAAAAAATCCTTGAATTTTGTTTAAAAAACATTTCAATGTAAAATTAACCCAATTGTTTAAAAATTAATCTTTTTCTTTTAAAAAATCATGTTTTTTAGATCAAAACTAAAATTTTTATTTAACAATTAAACTGTTTGGTTTAGAATTCTCGACTTTTATTAAAAGTTCGTATTCTTTAGAAGTAAAATAACTTTTTGTTTAAAAATTCACGTTTTTCAGTTAAAAATTCATCGTTTTGGTTTAAAATTAAAGCATTCAATTTTTTGTTGTTCAAAAATAAAACTTATAGTTTAGAATCCTTAAATTTTGTTTAAAAAAAAAAAAATCAGTGTAAAATTAACCCTTTTGTTTAAAAATTCATCTTCTTCTTCTAAAAAATCATTTTTTTTAAATAAAAACTCAAATGTTTGGTTTAGAATTCTTCACTTTTCGTAAAAAACTCGTATTTTTTAGAAGTAAAATGGCTTTTTGTTTTAAAATTCATGTTTTCTAGTTGAAAATTTATATATTTTAGTTTAAAATTCATCGTTTTGGTTCAAAATTCAAATTTTTTGTTAAGAATCCTTGAATTTTGTTGAAAATTCGTTTTTTTTAAGTGTAAAATTAACCATTTTGTTTCAAAATTCATCTTTTTCTTTAAAAAATCATGTTTTTTGGATAAAAATTAAATTTGATATCTAAAAATTCATGTTTTTAGTTGAAAATTCATCCTTTTCGTTTAAAATTGAACTATTCAAGTGTTTATTTTGGTTCAAAATTCAAATTTTTGGTTCAAAATCATTGAATTTTGTTGAAAATTCATTTTTTCCAGTGGAAAATGAACCCTTTTGTTTAAAAATTCATCTTTTTCTTTAAAAAATCATGTTTTTCAAATTAAAATTCAAACTTTTCGTTAAGAATTCATGTTTATAGTTGAAAATTCAATTTTTTGGTTTAGAATTCTTGACTTTTATTAAAAATTCGTATTTTTTTAGAAGTAAAATAACTTTTGGTTAAAAAAATTCAAGTTTTTTAGTCAAAAATTTATATTTTTAGTTGAAAATTCATCGTTTTGGTTTAAAATTAAACTATTCAAGTTTTTTTTTGTTGAAAAATAAGATCTTTGGTTAAGAATCCTTGAATTTTGTTTTAAAAAAAATTTTCAGTGTAAAATTAACCCTTTTGTTTAAAAATGTATCTTTTTCTTTAAAAAAAATCATGTTTTTTAGATAAAAATTGAACTATTTGAATTTTCCTTGAATTTTGTTTTTAAAAAAATTCAGTCAAAAGTTAACCCTTTTGTTTTAAAAATTCATCTTTTTCTTTAAAAAATCATATTTTTTTGATAAAAATTAAAATTTTTGTTTAAAATTTCATGTTTTTAGTTGAAAATTCATCGTTTTGGTTTAAAATTAAACTTTTTGGTTAAGAGTCCTTGAATTATGTTTAAAAAAAAAATGTCAGTGTAAAGTTAAACCTTTTGTTTAAAAAATCATGTTTTTTAGATACAAAATAAACTTTTTGCTTTAAAATCCTGGAAGTTTTAAAAAAAATTCCTTTTTTCAGTGGAAAATTAAAATTTTTGGCTTAGAATTCTTGAATTTTATTACAAATTCGTTATTTTTAGAATTAAAAAAATTTTTTTGTTTAAAATTTCATGTTTTCTAGTTAAAAAATTATATATTTTAGTTAAAAATTCATCGTCTTCGTTCAAAAATAAAGCATTCAATTTTTTGTTGTTAAAAAATAAAATTTTTGGTTAAGAATCTTTGAATTTTGTTTTAAAAAAAAAATTTCCCTGGGAAAAATTAACCCTTTTGTTTAAAAATTAATCTTTTGCTTCAAAAAAATTATTTTTTTTAAAATTAAAAATTCAAGTGTTTGGTTTAGAATTCTTGATTTTTATCAAAAATTCGTATTTTTAGAAGTAAAATAACCTTTTGTTTTAAAATTTCTTTTTTTTTAGTGGAAAATTTATATATTTTAGTTGAAAATTCATCGTTTTGGTTCAAATATAAAATTTTGTGTTAAGAATCCTTGAACTTTGTTGAAAATTCATTGTTTTGGTTTAAAATTAAACTATTCAAGTTTTTTTTTGGTTGAAAAATAAGATTTTTGGTTAAAAATCCTTGAATTTTGTTTTAACAAAAATTTTCAGTGTAAAATTAACCCTTTTGTTTAAAAATGTATCTGTTTCTTTTTAAAAAATCATGTTTTTTAGATAAAAATTAAACTATTTAGTTTCGAATCCTTGAATTTGGTTAAAAATTCATTTTTTCAGTGGAAAATTAACCTTTTTGTATAAAAATCCATGTTTTTTTTTATTGAAAATTTATATTTTTAGTTGGAAATTCATCACTTTTTCAGTGGAAAATTAATCCTTTTGTTTATAAATTCATTTTCTTTAAAAAAATCATGTTTTTTAGATAAAAATTAAAACAATTTACTTAAAAATTCATGTCTAGTTGAAAATTCATCGCTTTGGTTTAAAAATCAACTATTCAAACGTCTTTTTTTTTGTTCAAAATACAACTTTTTGTTGGAGAATCCTTGAATTTTGTTAAAAAGAAATTTTTTCAGTGTAAAATTAACCCTTTTTGTTTTAAAATTCATCTTTTTCTTTAAAAAATCATTTTTTAAAGATGAAAATTAAACTTTTGATTTAATAATTCATGTTTTTAGTTGAAAATTCATCGTTTTCGTTTAAATTTAAACTATTCAAGTGTTTATTTTGATTCAAAATTCAAATTTTTGGTTCAAAATCTTTGAATTATGTTGAAAATTTTGTTTTCAGTGGAAAATTAATACTTTTGTTTAAAATTCAAAATTTTTGGTTAAGAATCCTTGAATTTTGTTGAAAATTCGTTTCTTTTCAGTGTAAAATTTATCCTTTTGTTTAAAAATTTATCTTCTTTTTAGAAAAATCATGTTATTTAGATGAAAATTAAAATTATTATTTAAAAAATCATGTTTTTAGTTAAAAATGCATCGTTTTGGTTTGAAATTAAACTATTCAAGTTTTTTTTTTGGTTGAAAAATAAAGTCTTTGGTCAAGAATCCTTGGATTTTGTTTTAAAAAAAATGCAGTCAAAAGTTAACCCTTTAGCTTAAAAAATCATATTTTTTAGATAAAAATTAAAATTTTTGTTTAAAAATTCATGTTTTTAGTTGAAAATTCATCGTTTTGGTTTAAAATTAAAATTTTTGGTTAAGAGTCCTTGAATTACGTTTTAAAAAAAATTTTAAGCGTAAAATTAACACTTTTGTTTAAAAAATCATATTTTTCTTTAAAAAATCATGTTTTTTAGATACAAAATAAACTTTTTGCTTTAAAATCCTGGAAGTTTTAAAAAAATTCCTTTTTCAGTGGAAAATTAAAATTTTTACATAAGAGTCCTTGAATTTTATTGCGAATTCGTTATTTTTCGAAGTAAAATAACCTTTTGTTTAAAATTTCATGTTTTCTAGTTAAAAAATTATATATTTTAGTTAAAAATTCATCGTTTTGGTTTAAAATTTAAAAAAATTTTGCAGTGTAAAATTAACCGTTTTGTTTAAAAATGTATCTTTTTCTTAAAAAAAAATCATGTTTTTTTTAGATAAAAATTAAACTATTTGGTTTAGAATCCTTGAATTTGGTTAAAAATTCATTTTTTGAGTGGAAAATTAATCTTTTTGTTTAAAAATGCATATTTTTAGTTTGAAAAATTCAACTGTTTGTTTTAGAATTCTTGAATTTTATTAAAAATTTGTATTTTTTAGAAGTAAAACAGATCTTTGTTTAAAAATTCATGTTTTTTAAATTGAAAATTTATATTTTTACTTGAAAATTCATAAATTTTTCAGTGGAAAATTAACCCCTTTTTTTAAATTCATCTTTTTCTTTAAAAAAATCATTTTTTAAAAATAAAAATTCAACTGTTTGGTTTAGAATTCTTGACTTTTATTACAAATTCGTATTTTTTAGAAGTAAAATAACTTTTTGTTAAAAAAATTCATGTTTTTCAGTCAAAAATGTATATTTTTAGTTGAAAATTCATCGTTTTCGTTCAAAAATAAAGCATTCAATTTTTTGTTGTTAAAAAATAAAATTTTTCGTTAAGAATCCTTGAATTTTGTTTAAAAAAAAAATTCAGTGTAAAATTAACCCTTTTGTTTAAAAATTAATCTTTTTCTTAAAAAAAATATTTTTTTAAATTAAAAATTCAAGTGTTTGGCTTAGAATTCTTGACTTTTATTAAAAATTCGTATTATTTAGAAGTAAAATAACTTTTTGTTAAACAAATTCATGTTTTTCAAGTTTTTATTTTGGTTGAAAATTCAAATTTTTGTTGCGAATCCTTGAATTTTGTTTAAAAAATTTTTGACAGTGGAAAATTAACACTTATGTTTAAAATTTAAAATTTTTGGTTAAGAATCCTTAAATTTGGTTAAAAATTGGTTTTTTCCAGTGGAAAATTAACCCTTTTTATTACAAATTCATCTTTTTCTTTTAAAAAAATCGTGTTTTTTAGATAAAAATAATTTTTTTGTTTGTTAAAAAATAACATTTTTGGTTAATAATCCTT
This sequence comes from Acraspis erinacei, assembly GCA_035041075.1. NCBI lineage: Eukaryota > Metazoa > Arthropoda > Insecta > Hymenoptera > Cynipidae > Acraspis > Acraspis erinacei. The sequence goes on along the minus strand of JAWWLR010000158.1, from coordinate 58,784,415 downwards.
GAATTTGATTAAAAATTCGCTTTTCCAGTGAAAAATTAACCTTTTTATTTAAAAATTCACATTTTTCTGTTAAAAAAATCATGTTTTTTTTAGATAAAAATTAAAACTTTTTGGTTGAGAATCCTGGAAGCGAATCCTGGAAAATTAACCCTTTTGTTTAAAAATTAATTTTCTTTAAAAAATCATGTCTTTTGTTGAAAATTCATCATTTTGGTTTAAAATTTAACCATTCAAGTTTTTTTTTTGGTTAAAACATCAAATCTTTAGTTAAAAGTCCTTGAATTTTGTTAAAAATTTATTTTTTCCAGTGTAAAATTAATCCTTTTGTTGAAAAATTTATGCTTTTTTAAAACAAATCATGGTTTTTAGATCAAAATTCAAATTTTTGGCTGAGAATCCTTGTTGAAAGTTTGTTAAAAATTCGTTTTTTCAGTGGAAAATTAACCCTTTTATTTAAAAATTCATGGTTTTATTTGAAAATTCAACTGTTTGGTTTAGAATTCTTGACTTTTTGTTTAAAAATTCACGTTTTTTGGTTGAAAATCCATGTTTTTAGTTAAGAACGCATAGTTTTGGTTTAAAATTAAACCATTCAAGATTTGTTTGGACAAAAAATAAAATCTTTAGTTAAAAGTCCTTGAATTTTGTTAAAAATTTATTTTTTCCAGTGGAAAATTAATAAAATTTTTGTTTAAAAATTCATGTTCTTAGTTTAAAATTTATCGTTTTACTTGTAAATTAAATTATTCAAGTTTTTTGTTGTTAAAAAATGAAAATTTTGGTTTAAAATCCTTGAATTTTGTTTTAAAAAAAAATTTTCACTGTAAAATTAACCGTTTTGTTTAAAAATTCATCTTTTTCTTTTAAAAAATAATGTTTTTTTAAATAAAAATAAAAGTTTTGGGTTGAGAATCCTTAAATTTGGTTACAAATTCGTTTTTTCAGTGGAAAATGAACCTTTTTGTTTAAAAATGCATATTTTTAGTTTGAAAATTCAAATTTTTGGTTTAGAATTCTTGACTTCATCTTTTTCTTGAAAAAATCATGTTTTTTGGATAAAAATTAAATTTTTTGTTTAAAAATGCACTTTGGTTTAGAATTCTTGAATTTTATTAAAAATTCGTCTTTTCAGTGGAAAATAATTTAACCTTTTTGTTTAAAAATCTATGTTTTTGGTATAAAATTCTTCGTTTTGGTTTTAAATTAAACTATTCAAGCTTCTATTGGTTAAAAATTCAAATTTTTGGTTAAGATTCCTTAAATTTGGTTAAAAATTTGTTTTTTCCAGTGGAAAATTAACCTTTTTGTTTAAAAATTCATATTTTTAGTTGAAAATTCAACTTTTTGTTTTAGAATTCTTTACTTCTATTAAAAATTCATTTTTTTACTTGAAAATTTATATATTTTAGTTGAAAATTCATCGTTTCGGTTTAAAATTAAACTATTCAAGTTTTTGTTGTTGTTAAAAAATCAAATTTTTTGTTAAAAACCATTGAATTTTGTTAAAAATTCACTTTTTTCTTTGAAAATTATCCTTTTTGTTTAAAAATTCATATATTCCTTTTAAAAAAACAACATTTTTTTTGATAAAAATTAGTATTTTTTTTTTAAATTCATGTTTTTAGTTTAAAATTCAACTTTTTGGTTTAGAATTAATGTGTTTTGTTGAAACATCATCTTTTTGGTAGAAAACTAATCCTTTTGGTTGAAAATTCAACTAATTTGAAAATTTATATATCTTTTTTAAAGTCCAAATTTCTACGTGAAAAGTTAGGAATTTGAAGCGACTCAAATTTAATTTTAGTAAATGTAAATGCTTAATGATGTTTTTATCATTATTTAAATTATTTAAATAATACAGAATAATTTGTAAATATAATATTAAAAGTTAATCTTCAATGAAAACTAAAATAATAATAAATTATAAATATAATGTTAAAATTTAATTTTCAATGAAAACTATAAAATAATAAAATAAAAAATAAAATCGTAATAATAAAATAAATTAAAATAATAAAATTATAAATATAACATTAAATGTTAGTTTTCAATGAAAACTATAAAATAATAAAATAAACAATAAAAATAAAAAATAAAATAATAAATTATAAATATAAAAATTAATAAAAAGAAAATAATTATAATAAAATAAATGAAAATAATAAATAATAAATTATAAATATAATATTAAATGTTAATTTTCAATGTAAGCTATAAAATAATAAAATAAAAATAAACAATAAAATAATAATAATAAAATAAATTAAAAAAAGCATTAATATTAAAATAATAAAATTATAAATATAACATTAAATGTTAATTTTCAAGGAAAACTATAAAATAATAAAATAAAATAATAAAAATAAAAATAAAATAATAAAATAAATAAAAAATAAAAGATTAAATTATAAATATAAAAATTAATAAAAATAAAATAATTATAATAAAATAAAGAAAAATTAAAATGATACATTATAAATATAATATTAATAGTTAATTTTCAATTCAAAATATAAAATATATTAATAAAATAATAAAAAATAAAATAATAATAAAATAAATAAAAATAATAAAATAAAAATAATAAAAATATAAAAATGAAAAGAATAAATATTACATTGTAAATATAAAAATTAATAAAAATATAATAATATTAAAAGTTAATTTTGAATGAAACCCATAAAAAAATATAATAAAATTTAAAAAAAATAATAAATTAAAAATATAATATTAAAAGTTAATTTTCAATTTAGGCTATAAAATAATAATAATTTTGTTTTAAATAAACTAAAATTAAAATAATAAGAAAATAAAATAAGAAAATAAAATAAGAATAATAAAATAAATAAAAATAATAAAATAAGAAATTATAAATATAATATTAAAAGTTAATTTTCAATGAAAACTATACAAAATATTTTTAAACATTTTTTTAATTTTTAAATAATAAAAATATAATAATAATAATAAAATTAATTAAAATTAAAATAATAAAATAATATATTATAAATTATAAATATAATATTAAAACTTAATGTTTAATAAAAACTATAAAATAATCAAATAAAATAAAAAATAAAAAAAATTATAATAATAAAAGAATAAATAATACATTGTAAATATAAAAATTAATAAAAATATAATAGTAAAATCAGTAAAATAATAAAATAAGAAATAATAAATGATAAATATAATATTAAAAGTTAATTTTCAATGAAAACTATAAGATAATATAATGAAATAAAAAATAAAATAATAAATATAAAAATTAATAAAAATATAATAAGAAAATAAGAAATAAGAAATTATAAATATACTATTTAATATTAAAAGTTAATTTTCAATGAAAACTATAAAAAAATAAAATAATAAAATTAAAAGAAAGAATAAAAATAATAATAAAATAAATAAAAATTGTAAATATAATATTAAAAGTTAATTTTCAATGAAAACTATAAAATAAATAAAAAAAATACAAAAAATAAATAGAAATAAAAATTAAAATAATATAATAATAAAATAATAAATAAAAATAATAAAAATAATAATAATTAAAAATAATTAAAAATTAAAATAATAAAATAATAATAATTAAAATAATAATAAAATGAATTAAAATTAAAATAATATATTATAAATTATAAATATAATATTAAGAGTTAATTTTCAATGAAAACTATAAAAGAATAATAATAAAATAAATAAAAATAAAAATAATAAAATAAGAAATAATAAATGATAAATATAAGATTAAAAGTTAATTTTGAATTGAAAGCTAGTGAGTGATGGGTCGAATCTTGTTTAGATATTCAACAAGAAAGTCGGTCGAGCCCGCGCCCTGAAAGACTTTGCCGAAATGAAGCGATACTTGAGCAATCATCCGACTCTGAAGATCGACCACATCGTCAAGGAGCGCTATCCGACCTTCATCGATGCACTCCGCGACCTCGACGACTGTCTCACCCTCTGCTTCCTCTTCAGCACGTTCCCCTCGATGCCGCACATTCCCCGCGACCAGAGCCTCCTCTGCCGACGACTCACCGTCGAATTTATGCACGCCGTGATTGCCGCCAAGGCGCTCAGAAAAGTCTTCGTCTCGATCAAGGGCTACTACTATCAGGCCGAAATCAAGGGCCAGACAGTCACCTGGATCGTGCCCCATCACTTCTGCTTCGAGCCCCAAAAAAAGAACGAGGTCGACTTCAAAGTCATGTCGACCTTTGTCGAATTCTACATTGTCATGCTCGGTTTTGTCAATTTCCGGCTCTACCATGCCCTCAACATCTTCTATCCGCCCAAGTTTATCGCTGTCGGTAAGCCAATCAAAACTCTCTTATTTTACATTTTATTTATTTTTAATTTATTTTTCTTTTTTCTTTTTTTTTGCTTTTTTTTGCTTTTTTTTCTTTTTTTTCTTAGATGTTTAAATATGAGAATAAAAGCAATTTTGGGTCCAATATTCAAAATGACGAAGTTTTAAACGAAAAGCTACTGTTGTTTTACTTCGAAAAATAACGAATTTTTAATCAAATTCAAGAATTCTTAACCCAAAAATTTGAAATTTCCAACTAACAATATGCATTTTTAAACAAAAAGGTTAAATTGACAATAAAAAAAAAAAAAAACATTGTTAACAAAATTCAAAAATTCTGAACCCAAAAGTTTGAATTTCGATCTTTAAAAAAACTTGAATAGTTTAATTTTAAACGAAAACGATGAATTTTTAACTAAAATATACAAATTTTCAACTAGAACACATGAATTTTAAAACAGAAGGTTTAATTTTTGACTGCATTTTTCTTTTTTAAGAAAATTCAAGGATTCTTAACCAAAGATCTTATTTTTCAACCAAAAAAAAAACATTTGAATAGTTTAATTTTAAACCAAAGCGATGAATTTTCAACAAAATTCAAGGATTCTTAACCAAAAACTTTAATTTTTATCTAAAAAAAACATGTTTTTTCTAAAAAGAAGATGAATTTTTAAACAAAAGTGTTAATTTTACACTGGAAAAATGAATTTTCAACAAAATTCAAGGATTTTTAACAAAAAATTTGAATTTTAACAAACAAAAGAAAACTTGAATAGTTTAATTTTAAACCAAAACGATGAATTTTCCACTAAAAAATATAAATTTTTGACTGAAAAACTTGAATTTTTTTAACAAAAAGTTATTTTACTTCTAAAAAATACGAATTGTCAATAAAAGTCAAGAATTCTAAACCAACAAGTTAAATTTTTAACTAAGAACATGAATTCTTAACCAAAAATGTTAATTTTCATCTAAAAAACATGATTTTTTAAAGAAAAAGATGAATTTTTTTAAACAAAAGGGTTAATTTTACACTGATTGTTTAAAAACCAAATTCGAGGATTTTTTTTACCAAGAATGTGAATTTTGAACTAAATTAAATACTTGAATCGTTTAATTTTAAACTAAAAAGACTAATTTTTTACCTAAAATCAAGAATTCTTAAATAAAAACTTTAAAAAACTTTAACCAAAAATTTTAATTTTTATCTAAAAACATGATTTTTTTAAAAAGGAGATGAATATTTAAACGAAAGGGTTAATTTTGCACTGAAAATTTTTTTAAAGAAAACTCAAGAATTCTAAACCAAAAAATTGAATTTTTAACCAAAAAAATGTAAATAGTTTAATTTTAAAACAAAAAGATAAATTTTCAACTAAAAATATATGCATCTTTAAACAAGAAAGTTAATTTTCTACTGAAAAAACAAATTTTTAATAAAATTCAAGGATTTTTAAACAAATAGTTTAGTTTTTATCTAAAAAAACATGATTTTTTAAAAGAAAATGATGAATTTTTAAACAAATGGGTTAATTATACACTAAAATTTTTTTTACCAAAATTTAAGGGTTTTTAACAAAAAATTTGAATTAAAAAAAAAATAAACACTTGAATAGTTTAATTTTAAACCAAAACGATGAATTTTTAACTAAAAACATGAATTTTTAAATAAAATATTTAATTTTCATCTAAAAAACATGATTTAAAAAAAAAAGAAGATGAATTTTTAAACAAAAGGGTTCATTTTCCTCTGAAAAAAATTAATTTTCAACAAAATTCAAGAATTCGTAAACAAAAATTTTAATTTTTAAACAAAAGTGTTAATTTTCTACTGAAAAAAAATGTTTATCAACAAAATTCAAGGATTTTGAACGAAAATAAACACTTGAATAGTTAAATTTTAAACGAAAAGGATGAATTTTCAGCTAAAAACATAAATATTTAGATAAAAAATATAGATAATTTAGATAAGACAAAAACATGATTTTTTAAAGAACAAGATGAATTTTCAAACAAATGGGTTAATTGTACACTGAAGAAGCGAATTTTTAACAAAATTCAAGGATTCTTAAGCAAACAGTTGATTTTTTATCAATAAAAAAAACTTGAATAGTTTAATTTCAAACCAAAAGGATGAATTTTCAAATAAAAACATATATTTAAAAAAAAAAGCTATTTTACTTCTAAAAATAACGAATTTTTTTATTAAAATTCAAGAATTCTAAACCAAAAAGTTGAATTTTCAAACTAAAAATGTGCATTTATAAACAAAAAGGTTAATTTTACATTGACATTTTTTTAAAAACAAAATTCAAGGATTCTCAAACAAAAATTAGAATTTTGAACAAAACTAAACACTTGAATAGTTTAATTTTAAACAAAAACGATGAATTTTCAACTAAAATATATAAATTTTTAACTAGAAAACATGAATTTTGAAACAAAAGGATTAACTTTTGACTGAATTTTTCTTTTTAAACAAAATTCAAAGATTCTTAACCAAAAATGTTAATTTTCATCTAAAAAACATGATGTTTCTAAAAAAAAGATGAATTTTTAAACAAAAGGGTTAATTTTACACTAAAAAAATGAATCTTCAACCAAATCCAAGGATTTTTAACCAAAATATAGAATTTTAACAAAATAAACACTTGAATAGTTAAATTTTAAACGAAAAGGATGAATTTTCAACTAAAAATATAAATTTTTGACTAAAAAACGTGAATTTTTTTAACAAAAAGTTATTTTACTTCTAAAAAATACGAATTTTTAATCAAATTCAAGAATTCTAAACCCAAAAATTGAATTTTCAACTAAAAATATGAATTCTTAACCAAAAGTTTTAATTTTAATTTAAAAAACATGATTTTTTAAAGAAAAAGATGAATTTTTAAACAAAAGGGTTCATTTTCCACTGGAAAAATGAATTTTCAACAAAATTCAAGGATTTTGAACCAAAAATTTGAATTTTGAACCAAAATAAATACTTGAATAGTTAAATTTTTGAACGAAAAGGATGAATTTTCAACTAAAAACATAAATTTTTAGAAAAAAATTTAATTTTTGTTAAAAAAAACATGATTTTTTGAAGAAAAAGATGAAGTTTTAAACAAAAGGGTTCATTTTCCATTGAAAAAATGAATTTTCAACAAAATTCAAAGATTCTTAACCAAAAATTTTAATTTTTAACCAAAATAAAAACTTGCATAGTTTAAATTTAAGCGAAAACGATGAATTTTCAACTAAACACATGAATTCTTAAATAAAAAGTTTAATTTTCATCTTTAAAAAATTATTTTTTAAAGAAAAAGATGAATTTTTAAACAAAAGGGTTAATTTTACACTAAAAAAATGAATTCTCAACCAAATTCAAGGATTTTTAACTAAAAATTAGAATTTTAACAGAAAAAAAAAAACTTGACTAGTTTAATTTTAAACCAAAACGATGAATTTTCCACTAAAATATAAATTTTTGACCGAAAAACGTGAATTTTTTTAACAAAAAGTTATTTTACTTCTACATAATACGAATTTTTAATAAAAGTCAAGAATTCTAAACCAAAAAGTTGAGTTTTCAACTAAAAACATGATTTTTTAAAGAAAAAGATGAATTTTTAAACAAATGGGTTCATTTTCCACTGAAAAAATTTTTTTTCAACAAAATTCAGTCATTTTGAACC
>JAWWLR010000158.1:58760933-58776323 GCA_035041075.1 Acraspis erinacei | reverse complement strand
AAATTAATTTTCAAACCAAAATATTAGTTTTCTAACAAAAAAAGTCGATTTTTCAACAAAATGCATCAATTTTCAAACTAAAAAGATTAATTTTTAACAAAAGAGTTTCATTTTCATCCGATTATTTTTATTTTTAGCCAAAAATATAATTTTTCAACTTGAATTATCAAAAATTAACTGAAAAACTCATTTTTTAAAGAAAAAGATTAATTTTCCAATTAAAAAAATTAATTTTCAAACAAAATGCATTAATTTTCAACTAAACAGTTGAATTTTCAAGTGAAATACGTGAATTTTAAACGAAAAAGATTAATTTTTCACAAAAGAGTTTAAGTTTCATCCAAATAGTTTTATTTTCAGCCAAAAAATATATTTTTGCAACTTGAATGATGAATAATTAACTGGAAAACTCAATTTTTAACAAAAAAGATGAATTTACAAATTTAAAAAAATTAATTTTCAAACCAAAATATTAGTTTTCTAACAAAAAAAGTCGATTTTTCAACAAAATGCATCAATTTTCAAATATATAGTTGAATTTTCCAGCGAAAATTATGAATTTTCAAACTAAAAAGATTAATTTTTAACAAAAGAGTTTCATTTTCATCCCATTATTTTTATTTTCAGCCAAAAATATAATTTTTCAACTTGAATTATCAAAAATTAACTGAAAAACTCCATTTTTAACGAAAAAGATGAATTTACAAATCAAAAAAATTAATTTTAAAACTAAAATATTAGTTTTCTAACCAAAAAAGTCGATTTTTCAACAAAATGCATCAATTTTCAACTAAAAGAGATCAATTTTCAACTAAAACAGATTAATTTTCAACCAAGCAGTTGCATTAAAAAAAAATATTTTTTTTTCATCAAATAATATGAATTTTCTACCACATTATTATTTTTTCTTCCCATTTGTTTCATTTTTGAGCCGAAAATACGAATTTTCTACAAAATAGTTGAATTTGAAGAAATGTAACTATTTCTTGAAAAATAAATATTATTTTTTGATTGAAAAAATAAATAATTAGTTGAAATTTGCATTAATTTGTTAAAAATTAATTTTTGTTGTTAAATCTTCATACCTTTGGTTGAAAATTTAATTATTTTGTTACAAAAACGACTTTTTAAAAAATTTTTATTACTTTTCCTGGAAAATTCTTCTTTTTTTGGATAAAAATAAATCTGTATTTGTTTAAAAATTTTACAGTTTTGATAAAAAGTCGTATTTTCTGTCAAAAATTGAACTGTTTTGTTGAAAATTCAGCTTTTTGGATAAGAAATTCGTATTTTTAAATTAAAAATACATTTTTTATGGCAGAAAAAGTTATATTTTTTCGATAAAAATGAACTTTTTTTTTAATATTCAACTGTTTTAGAAAAAATTCGTATTTTTGGCTTGAATAATTTTTTTTGAAAATTCGAATATTTTGTTTCATCTTTTTTTATATAAAATTCATTCTTTCAGATTAAAAATTTATCTTTTTAGTTGAATTTTAAACTGTTTGGTTGAAAATTCATTTTTATTGTTTTCAAGTGAACTTTTTTTGTTTAATCTTCAAAAATCAACTATTTGGTTTAAGATTTCAGTTGAATTCAACTGTTTTTTATTTAAAATAATTTTTTTGCTTGAAAATTCAACTATTTTGTTAAAACAGAATTTATTTGAAATTCAATTGTTTTGTTAAACATTCGTCTATTTTAGACGGAAAATTCATCCTTTCGGATCAAAAATTCATCTTTTTTGGTGAAAAAGTCGTCTGTATTGATTGAAAATCTTTTTTTTGAAAATTCTGGGTTTGACCTTTTAATATTTACTTGAAAATTCATCCTGATTTTTTGAAAATTAACTTGTGTTTAAAATTCAACGATTTTATCGATAATTTTTTAAATATTTTTTTCTGTTTTTGTTTAGGAATTAAAATTTTTTTCATTGAGAATTCATCTTGTTTTTTGTTTAAAATTCATCCCTTTAGATGAAAATTTAATTATTTTGCTGCAATTTATTTTTAATTTTATTTTTCAAATTGAAAATTTGACTATTTGAATGATTTAAAATATCATTTTTTGTGGTTTGAACTATTTTGGATTCAAAATTATATATATTTTTTTGGTTGAAATTCAACTATTTTATTGAAAGTTGAACCACTTTGTTTAAAATTTATTTATTTTTGGTTGAAGATTCATCCCTTTGGTTGAAAATTTACCTATTTTGTTGAAAATTATTTTTCTTTTGTTGTAATTGTATTATAATTAAATTATATTTTTAGTTGCAAATTTAAGTACTTGTTTGAAAGTTGAAATACTTTGTTAAAAATTAATTTCTTTTTCTTTCTTTTGTTTTATTTTTTTTTAAATTGAATTTTTCTGATTGAAAATTGAACTATTTGAACTGTTGAAAATTAGATTTTTCAGATTGAATTGAAACAGTTTTTATTAAAAATAAAAAATCATTTTTTGTTGTTGAAAATTTAATTTTTTTGTTGGAAATTACTTTTTTTTTAATTTAATTTTTGTAATTGAAAATTTAACTATTTGAATGGTTTATAATCTCAACATTTGCGGTTAAATGCAACCATTTTGGATTTAAAATTATAGTTTTTTGTTGAAATTAAACTACTTTATTGAAAGTTGAACCACTTTGTTAAAGTTTTATTTTTTTTGTCGTTGAAGATTCACCCCTTCGGTTAAAAATTTAACTATTTTGCTGGAAATATTGTTATTTTTTATTTTAATTTTGTAGTTGAAAATTTAACTATTTAAGAAGTTTAAAATTTGATTTTTTGCGGTTCAATTCAAATATTTTTTATATAAAATTATAATATTTTTTGGTTGCAAATTCAACTACTTTATTAAAAGTTGAACTATTTGCTATAAATTATTATTTTTTTGGGTTGAAAATTCACCTATTTTCTTGGAAATTATTATTTTTTTTTTAAATTTAATTTTTCTGATTGAAAATTTGACTGTATGGTTTAAAAATTCATATTTTGGCGGTTGAATTCAAATATTTTTGGCTTAAAATTAGAATAGTTTTTACTTGCAAAACTTGAAAACTTTTTTTGGAAATTTTGTTGTTAATTTAATTTTATCCAATTGAATTTTTTTAAATTTAATTTTTTCCAATTGAATTTTTTTTTTTAATTTAATTTTTTCCAATTGAAAATTTAACTATTTTTTTGGAAATTATTTGTTTTTTTTATTTTATTTTTTCAAATTGAAAATTTAACTATTTTGTTGGAATTTTTTTTAATTTAATTTTTTCCAATTGAAAATGTAACTCTTTTGTTGGAAATTATTTTTTCCAATTGAAAATTTAACTATTTTGTTGTAAATTATTTTTGTTTTAATTTAATTTTTTCCAATTGAAAATTTAACTATTTTGTTGGAAATTATTTTTTTTTAAATTTTATTTTTTCCAATTGAAAGTTTAACTATTTTGTTGGAAATTATTATTTTTTTTTTAATTTTATTTTTTCCAATTGAAATTTTTTTAGTTTTTATTTTTTCCAATTGAAAATTTAACTGTTTTGTTGGAAGTTATTATTTGTTTTTTATTTAATTTTTTCCAATCGAAAATTTAACTATTTTCTTGGAATTTTTTTTTAATTTAATTTTTTCCAATTGAAATTTTTTTAGTTTAATTTTTTCCAATTAAAAATTTAACTATTTTGTTGGAAATTATTTTAAAACATTTTTTTTCAATTGAAAATTTAACAATTTTGTTGGAAATTATTTTTTTTTTAAATTTATCTTTTCCAATTGAAAATTTAACTATTTTGTTGGAAGTTTTTTTAAATTTAATTTTTTCCAATTGAAATTTTTTTTATTTTAATTTTTTCCAATTGCAAATTTAACTATTCTGTTGGAAATTATTTTTTTTTATTTTATTTTTTCCAATTGAAAATATAACTATTTTGTTGGAATTATTTTTAAAAAAATTGTTTTTTCCAATTGAAAATTTAACTATTTTGTAGGAAATTATTTTAAAACATTTTTTTTCCAATTGAAAATTTAACAATTTTGTTGGAAATTATTATTTTTTTAATTTAATTTTTTCGAAATGAAAATTTAACTATTTGAATTGTTGAAAATTTGTTTTTTTTTGCGGTTGAATTTAACTGTGTTTATTTTATTTAAAATTATAAACCTTTTTAGTTTCAAATTTAACTTTTTTTTTAAAGTTGGTCTACTTTGTTAAAAATTCAGTAATTTTTTGGTTGAATATGTTATGAAAATTTAATTATTTGATTAAACATGCAAATAATTTTATTGAAAATTCGTCTCTTTTGATTGAAGGAGTTAAAATGTAAACCATTTGATTAAAAATTAACTTAGTTACTGAAAATTCAAATATTTATTTAAAAATTTATCCTTATCAAGAAAAATCCATATATTCCGAATTAAAATCTTCGGAATTTAAGGCACTTCATATTAAATTTAAAATTTTGTCTAAATTAATTTGATTTAAAAGAATTTATTTCCTGAATATTCTCCTATTAAAAAAAAATCTTTTATTTTGAAGTATTTTGTAATAAAATGAGAGTGCCGGACGTTAAAGAAAAATTAAAAATTTGTAATCTCAGGATGTGGACCCGTCGGCGCAAGAGGAGGCCAGACAGGAAGCTGAGAAGATAAAAAAATTGAAGACTTTGTTTAAGGGTTTGAAAATTTTCATAAATCGCGAGGTTCCAAGGGAACCGCTGGTTTTTGTCATTCGCGCTCTTGGCGGCGAAGTTTCCTGGGACAAGACCCTTTTCGTTGGTTCATCATTTAACGAGACTGACGAGACCATCACTCATCAGATTGTCGACCGGCCGTGTATGGAGAAAGAATATTTGTCAAGGTATTTCCATTTTTTTTAAATTTTTTTATTAATCGCGCTCCATTTTTAATTTAAAGATTTCGAAGAACATTTATGATAATTTGTCCGTTTTTCTTGCTTTAAATTAATTTTTTTTTAACTAAAGATTTTAATATTCTATTTTTTTATTGATCTTTGTTGGTGGGAATCGTTCTTTTTTGAAAGAAAAATAATATTCTTGCTTGAAAATTCATTTTTTTTTTAAGTTCAAAAGTTTTTTGTTTAAAAATTAAAATTGGTTTTTTTTTCTGGTTAAATAACCAGTGGTACATTAAAAAATTAATTAAATACTTTTAATTTGATTGCTTTGTTTACTTTTTTTTGAAAAAAATAATGGTTTCGGTTAAAGATTCGTCATTTTAATTTTAAAAAAATAATTTCTTTCTTGAAAAAATCCGCTATTTTATGGAAAATTAATGTTTTCTTTGGCTGAAAATTAATTTGATTTTTTCCATTCTTTTAGTTAAAAATTAATTTCAGTGATTGGAAATTTATTTTGTGACTAAAAACTTAATCATACTTTTGTTTGTGAAAAATTAATTTTTTGTTGGAAATTTAATTATTTTAGTTGAAGATTCATAATTTTAGTTGACAATTTTTACCTTTTTGGTTCAAAATGCAAAATATTGTAGGTGAAACTTGGACTATTTTGTTGAAAATTGTTGTTTGTTTTTGAGTTTAAAATTAATTTTTGGAAGTAAAAATTTAATTATTCTATTTTTGGTTAAATATTGAACTTTTCTAGTTCAAAATTCAACTAATTAGTTGAAAATTGATGAATTTTCTTGAAAAATCGTCTTTTTTGGTAGACAATTAATTTTTTATTGGAAGTTCATCTCCTCGAATCTTCAATTATTCCCTCCATGATTGAAAATTGATCTCGTTTAGTTGAAAATTGATGCATTTTGTTGAAAAATCGAATTTTTTGTTAGAAAAATAATATGAAAATTAAAAAAATTTTGTGAAAAATTAATACTTTTGGTTTAAAATTAAAGTAATTCACTTGAAAATTAAATGTTTCAGTTAAAAATTCAACTATGTAGTTGAAAATTAATGCATTTTGTTTGAAAATTAATTTTTTTAATTTGTAAATTCATGGTTTTCGTTAAAAATTGAGTTTTTCAGTTAATTTTTGATAATTCAAGTTGAAAAATTATATTTTTGGCTGAAAATAAAAATAATCGGATGAAAATGAAACTCTTTTGTTAAAAATTAATCTTTTTAGTTTGAGAATTGATCATTTTCGCTGGAAATTTGTGGGTTTTTATTTGTAGGTAATTAATATTTTGAACTTAAATGTTTTATTAAAAATGTATTCTTTTTGGTTTAAAATGTAACTAATTAGTTCAAAATTATGATTTTTTTTTAATTAATGTTTTTTTTTAATTGAGTTTTTCAGTTAATTATTCATCATTCTACTTGAAAATTTATATTTTTTAGCAGAAAGTAAAACTTAATTGGATAAAACTTAATCTTTTTTGTTTAAAATTTATCACTTTGAATGCAAATTTGTGTTTTTTTTTTGTAGATAATTACTTTTTTAAGTTATTCCATTTTGTTAAAAAATCGTCTTTTTTTGTTAGAAAATTAATGATTGGTTTTGGAAATTAGGTTTTTTTATTATTTGGAAATTCATCTTTTTCGTCAAAAATTGAGTTTTGAAGTTAATTATTGACAAATTCAAGGTGAAAAATTGTATTTTCGGCTGAAAATAAAAATAATTGGATAAAAATTAAACTCTTTTTTTTTAAATTAATCTTTTTGTTTTAAAATTCATCTATTTAACTTGAAGATTCATAATTTTCGGTGGAAATTTGTGTTTTTTTTTGTTTGTAAATATTTAATTTTTTTAATTATTCCCTTATTTCTTTAAAATTCATACTTTTTAGTTAACAATTTAACTAATTATTTGAAAATTGATACATATTGTTTAACAATCGTATTTTTTGTTAGAAAACTAATGTTTTTGTTTAAAAATTATTTTTTTTATTTTGAAATTTATGGTTTTCTTTGGAAAATGATCCCTCCAGTTAATTATTCGTCATTTAGGTTGAAAATTTATATTTTTTTACTGAAAGTAAAACTAATTTGATGAAAATTAAACTCTTTTGTTAAAAATTAATCTTTATGGCTTAAAATTCATCTATTTGATTTGAAAATTCATAATTTTAGTTTAAAATTCGTCACTTTCGATGCAAATTTATGTATTTTTTAAAAATATATAATTACTTTTTTTAAATAATTCCACTTTTTGGTGAAGATTGATATTTTTTTAGTTAAAAATTCAACAAATTACTTGATTATTTAACTATTTAATTGAAAATTGATACATTTTCTTGAAAAATCGCCTGTTTTTATGGAAAATTAATGATTTTTGTTGCTGAAAATAAAACTAATTGGATGACATTAAAAGTATTTTGTTAAAAATTCATCTTTTTGTTTTAAAATTCAATTAAATCAGTTGAAGATTCATAATTTTCGGTGGAAATTTGTGTGTTTTTTTGCAGAGAATTAATTTTTTGGTCAAAATTGATCCTTTTTAGTTTAAAATTTAACTAATTAGTTGAAAATTGATCAATTTTCTTGAAAAATCGTCTTTTTCGTTAGAAAAAGAACTTTTTTTTTAATTTGGAAAATCAGTTTTTTCGTTCAAAATAGTATGAAAGTATGAAAATTAAACTCTTTTGTTAAAAATTCATCATTTTATTTGAAAATTCATCACTTTCGATACAAATTTGTGTGTTTTTTTTGGTGTAAATAATTACTTTTTTAATCTATTCCATTTTTGAGTGCAAATTTATATTTTTTAGTTTAAAATTTGCCTTTTTTCAGTTGAATATTCCACTATTTAATTAAAAATTGACACATTTGGCTGTAAATGAAACTAAATCAATGAAAATGAAACTTTTTTGTTAAAAGTTAGTGGTTTTGGTTTAAAATTAATCTATTCCACTTAAAAATTCATCATTTTCGTAGAAAATTTGTCTTTTTTTAAGTTGAAACTTCAACTATTTAGTTAAAAATTTATTCATTTTCTTGAAAAATCTATTTCTTTTGCTAGAAAACTAATTTTTTTTTAAATTATTTTTTTTCTACTTTGAATTTCGTATTTTTTGTTGTAAATTAAGTATTCCAGTTAATTATTAATCATTCCAGTTAAAAATTAATATTTTTGACTGAAAGCAAAACAAATCAGATGTAAGTTAAATTCTTTTGTTAAAAATTCATCATTTTATTCAAAAATTCATCACTTTCGATGCAAATTTCTTGGCTTTTTTGTAGATAATTAATTTTTTAACCTTGTCCATTTTTTTTGGGTGAAAATTGATCTCTTTTAGTTGAAAAATCATTTATTAATTTTAAAATTTTTGCATTTTGTTGAAAAATTGTCATTGTTTGTCAGAAAATTAATTTTTCCTTTGAAAATTAAGTTTTTTTTTCATTTGGAAATTTATTTTCTTGGTTCATATTAGTTGACAATTCATTATTTTCGGTGGCAATTTGTGTTTTCTTTTTTTGCAGAAAATTAATTTTGTTCATTATTACATTTTTTGTTCAAAATTGATATTTTTTAGTTTAAAATTTAACTAATTTTCTTGAAAAATCTTTTTTTTGTTTAAAAAAAAACAAATTTTTGGCTTGAAAATTAATTTTTCCAGTTAATTATTCATCATTAAATTTGAAAATTTATATTTTTTGGCAGAAAATAAAACTAGTCGGATGAAAATTAAACTCTTTTGTGAAAAATTAATCTTTTTGGTTTAAAATTCATTTGCAACTCTTGAAGATTGATCATTTTAGGTGATAATTCCTAACTTTCGGTGGAAATTTTGTTGGTTTTTTTTTGTAGATATTTAATTTATTTCATTATTCCATTTTTGGGCTTAATTTTGGTCTGTTTTGGCTGAAAACAGAACTAATTGGATGAAAGTTCAACTGTATTTTCTTGAAAAATCGTCTTTTCTTGTTAGAGAACTATTTTTTTTTCTTTAAACTTAATCTTTTCATTATTATTTAAATAGTTTAAATAATACTTCTTAAAAAAACGTTTTAAACTAAATAGTTGAATTTTCAACGGAAAAATACTAACTTTCAACTAATTACTTGAGTTTTCTAATTAAAAAGAAATTAATTTTCAAACAAAAAAGACAATTTTTCAAGAAAATGCATCTATTTTAACTAAATAGTTTAAATTTTGTACTGAAAAAGACCAACTGTCAACTACTTCGTTAAATTTTGAACTAAAAAAAGATTATCTTTCAGCCAAAAATGAAATAAATAAAAAAAAATTAATTATCTACAAAAAAACCCACATATTTGCATCGAAAGAGATAAATTTTCAACCGAAAAGATAAATTTTTAACAAAACAGTTGAAATTTCGTCCAAATAGTTTTGTTTTTCAGTCAAAAAGATCAATTTCCAAAATAAAAAAATTATTTGTAAAGAAAAAATTCTTTTTCTATCAATAAAGACAATTTTTAAACAAAATGCATCATTTTTCAACTAAATATTTGAATTTTCAATTGAAAAAGTCCAATTTTCAATTAATTAGTTAAATTTGAAACTACAAAGGATTAATTTTCAACCAAAAATGAAATAACTTAAAAAAGTAATTATCTAAAAGAAAAAAAAACACAGAAATTTTCATCGAAAATGATGAATTTTAAACTAAAATGATGAATTTTTCACAACAGAGTTTAATTTCCATGCTATTTTGAATAAAAAGCATGATTTTCCAAATTTAAAAATTTATTTTTCTAACAAAAAATTATTTTTCTAACGAAAAAGACGATTTTTCAAGAAACTGCATCAATTTTTAATTAAATAGTTGAATTTTCAGCTGCAAAAGACAAATTTTCAACTAATTTATTGTTAATGAAACTAAAAAAGATAAAGTTTCACTAAAAATACGATTTTTTTACAATATGCATCAATTTTCAACTAAACATAGTTGAAACTTTATTTTAAAAAAAAAGAATTTTCAACTTAACCTTAAACGGCACACTGGTGCGAATTTGCACCGAATGAATTTTCAGTTTTTTACGACACTACGTATATTAAATATATTTGTTTAATATGAAAGTGTACCGTTTACCTATGCTGTATTAAATTGTGCCGTTTGAGGGTTAATACAGAGCGAAAAATTCAAAATGTACAGGGTGGCCGTTTTAATCGAAGACGAAAAATTGCCGGTCATTTCCCGATCAAGTTTTTCCTTTTTCCCCTGTCAGTAAAAAGTAAAATATTCAAATTTGCCCCAAACCTCAAACATTTATTTTAAACGTCAAACAGTACACTGTTGCGAATTCGCACCGAATCAATTTTCAGTTTTTTAAGACAATATTTATATTACATATATTTTTTTAAATATGCGTAATATATGCTAGATGTTTCTTATTCGCTCAATATGTTAAATATTTAATATTAACATTTCCATAAAAAAGTCATTTCCTGATCAAGTTTTTCCATTTTCACCGGTCAGTAAAAAGCAAATTATTCAAATTATTTTATAATTTTAAATAAATTATTTTATTTATTTTAAACGTAAAGCGGCACACTGGTGCGAATTCGCACTGAATCAATTTTCAGTTTGTTAAGACACTATTTATATTAAATATATATTTTTTAAATATGCGTAATATATGCTAGATGGTTATTATACGTTCAATATGTTGAATTTTTGATATTAACATTGCAAAAAAATAAAATAAAAAACGATTCGTACAAGTGTACCGTCTACGTATGATGTATTAAAGTGAAAATGTAAGGGTTAATACAGACCGAAAAAATTCGAAATGTACATGGTGGCCGTTTTAATCGAAGAAAAAAAAATCCCGGTCATTTCCCGATCAAGTTTTTCCTTTTTCCCCGATCAGTAAGAAGTAAAATATTCAAATTTGCCTCAAAACTGAAACATTGATTTTAAACGTCAAACGGCACACTGGTGCGAATTCGCACCGAATCAATTTTCATTTTTTTAAAGACACTACATTAAATATATTTTTTTAATATGCGTAATATATGCTAGATATTTATTATACGTTCAATATTTAATATTAACATTGTAACAACAAAAATTCATTTCCTGATCAAGTTTTTTCATTTTCCCCGGTCAGTAAAAAGTAAAATATTCAAATTTGCCTTTAAACTCAAACATTTATTTTAAACGTCAAACGGTACACTGGTGCGAATTCCCACTGAATCAATTTTCAGTTGGTTAAAGACACTATATTAAATATATTTGTTTAATATGCGTAATATACCTTCTACGTGCCGTTTGAGGGTTAAATTGAAATAATGAAGGAACGAAATATTTGTAGATATTACGTACAACCGCAGTGGGTCTTTGACTGCGTGAATGCTCGCGAGGTGCTGCCAGTTGAAAAATATCTGATGGGTGCTGTACTTCCACCTCATCTCTCACCTTTCTCAGACAATCGACGAGATCAAACGTACATTCCGCCGGAAGAGCGCGTCCTCATGGATCCCGAGTACCGACTCCACAATCGTAATTTTCCTTAGCATTGATTTTTTCTTTTTTCCGTTTGTATTTTTCTATTTTTTTTTTTATTTTTTTATTTTACACTATAATTTTCCAGTCGAAGAGGAGGAGGAAGATGACGAGGAGGCCGAAGGAGACGCGAGTAACGAGCAAGAGGAAACAGAAGCCAATGAAAGCACGAACGAAACTGCTGCGGGTAAGGAGGAAAGTGTGGAGATGGACGTGGAGGAGGAGAAAAAGGAAGAAGATGAGCGAGAACGCGAGAGGAAACTTAAGGTAGGTCCTTTCAAAGCAATTTTCAGACGCTGGACCGTGAATTTATTTATTTTTTAGCATATATTTATTTGTTTATTTATATTTATTTTTATATTTTATATTTATTTATTTATTTATTTTATATATTTTATAGATTATTATGTTTATTTTATTTATTTTTTACCGGGATTTTTACAAATTTTCAGAAGACAAATCTGTCCAAGTTTGATTTCAACAGTTTTTAGAAAAAATTAGTTGAATTGATATCTTTTTGAATTATGATATCATTTTTCTGTTTACAGTGCGTCATTCAAAAATCTTTTAGTTTAAAAATTCTTCGTCAGATTTTTATATTTAAGGATTTTTATTTTATTTATTTTTTTTTAATTTAGCAGGATTTTATAGGAATTGTTAGGACAGGGTGTCTGTCCTACCTGGAAAACCGGGAAAAACCTCGAAATGTTTTTTTCACTGAGAGTTCAACTATTCTGTTTCTCGTTGAAAATTAATGCATTTTTTTGAAAAATCGTTTTTTTTTTTGTTTGAAAATTAATTTTATTCAATTTGGAAATTTATCTTTTTCGTTAAAAATTAAGTATTCCAGTTAATTATCCATCATTCAACTGGATAATTTATATTTTTTGGGTAAAAATAAAACTAATTGGATAAAAATTGAACTCTTTTGTGAAAAATTAATCTTTTTGGTTTAAATTTAATTTATTACACTTGAAAATTCATCATTTTCGGTGGAAATTTGTGGCTTTTTTGCAGATAATTAATATTGTTTGAGAGTTAATTTTTTTTCAATTTGGAAATTTGTCTTTTTCGTTAAAAATTAAGTATTCCAGTTAATTATCCGTCATTCAACTGGAAAATTTATATTTTTTGGCTAAAAATAAAATTAATCGGATGAAAATTAAACTCTTTTGTTAAAAATTCGTCTTTTTGGTCTAAAATTCATCACTTTCGATTGCAAATTTATGGGTTTTTGTTGTAAATAATTAATTAATTTTGAACTATTCCTCTGTGGAGTGAATTTTTTAGTTCAATATCCAACTAATTACATCAAAATTGGCCTTTTTCAGTTAAAAATTAAACTATATAGTTAAAAATAGATGCATTTTCTTGAAAAATCGACTTTTTTGTTAGAAAACTAATATTTTGGTTTGAAAATAATTTTTTTTTAAATTTGGAAATTCACCTTTTTTCGGCAAAAATTGAGTTTTCTAGTTAATTATTTATCATTCAAGTTAAACATTTATATTTTTTTACTAAAAATAAAACTAATTGGATGAAAATGTAACTCTTTTATGAAAAATTAATATTTTTTGTTTAAAATTCATCCATTCCACTTGAAGATTCATCATTTTAGTTTGAAAAATTCATCAATTTCGGTGAAAATTTGTGGGTTTTTTGCAGATAATTAATATTGTTAACTTAAATTTTTGGTTAAAATTCATCCTTTTTAGTTTAAAATTGAACTAATTAATTGTAAAGTTAACTAATTAGTTGAAAATTGATGCATTTTGATTAAAAATCGTCTTTTTTGTTAAAAAAAAAATTTTTTCTACATTTAATTTTTTTAATTTTGAAATTGATCTTTTTGGTTGAATTGAATTGAATTTTCGAAAAATCGTATTTCTTGTTGAAAAATTATCTCTTCCAATTGAAAATTTGTTATTTTAGTTATTTTAGTAGAAAATTAATGCATTTTGTTCGAAAATTAGTTTCTTTTTAATTTGTAAATTCATCTTTTTCGTTAAAAATTGAGTTTTTCAGTTAATTATTTATTATTTAAGTATTCATAAAAAAACATTTTTTTTTTACGAAATGGTTGAAGTTGATGTTTTTGTTGCTGTTGAGTCAAGTGAAATCTTTTTTGGATGAAAAGCACTTTTTCTCCAAATTTTTCTTTTTGCTTTAAAAAATCATCCGTTTTCGCCGAAATGTAATTTTTTTTTAAGAAAATGCCACTTTTTGGTTAAAATTTTATCTTCTTTGCTTAAGTGTTCAACTATTTTGTTTGAAAATTTGTTTGAATCAGTATGTTAAGAAATTATTTTTTTCTTGAAGACTTATATTTCTAGTTGAAGATTCATCTTTTTAATTGAAATTTTAACTGTTTTGTAAAAAGTCTATTTTTAAGATTGATCTTTTTGAGTTGAAGATTCTTCTTTTTGGCAAAAGTATTTTTTTGTTTGAAAATTCAATTTTTGTAGATAAAATTCGTGTTTTGGCTTGAAGGTTCAACAATTTTGATCAAATTTTATTTCGTTCTCCAGTGAAAATTTTTTATTTATTGATAATTCGTCTCTTTGGTTTTAAACTTCTTTTTTTTTTTAAATAAATTTCATCTTTTTGATTGAAATATAAACTATGATATGTAGAAGATAGTTTGTATTTACATTTTTCGAAGCTTCTCGAAACAGGATTTTACCAGGAATCGAGAACCTTCTAAAACTCGTTACCGGGAAAATTCATGTTTGAGCTCGTGCTCTGATTGGTTGTCTTGCTCGAGGCCCTCCCCTTTCTGATCATAGGAACGCGCTTTGCGAGCGAGCGGAGAAAAAGGCCGAAGCAGTCTGGTTCGAGCAAGCAACGCGTGAACGTAAACCGAATAAACTTATGCTTACTGAAATATCCGTTCGCTTATTTTTTCACGTTTATCGTTCTCCCCACGGACTATAAATACTTTTTTTTTTCTTTGAAATAAATTGGAAAATTTGTATTTGAGATAACTGTTTTATTTCGCTTATCAAAGATAAATGAAAAAATAGTCAAGGAAAAGAAGTTAGGGACACATCAAATTTGAATATTGGATTGACTTGTTACAGAAAAAGAAGATGAAGACAAAAGCGGGAGAAGTGATAAAGGAAGTTCCTTGGGAAAAGGATCGACAGGAGAGGCAGGAATATAGGCTTCGGGAGAAGATGGTGAAGAAGAAGCATCGTAAATTGTACAAGAGTATGATGAAGGGCAGGGAAGACAGGGCGAAAGAAATCTGGCTCTTGCGCAAGAAGAGGCGTCTTCACGAAAATGCTGAGAAGGAAAAGCAGAAAGAAATAAGAAAAGCTAAGAAAACGACGACCAAGGCTGAATAAGTTTCGGCCAATTTTCCTTCGAGATTGTAAGTTGAGAAGTTTGATTAAAGTATGATTTTATTATTATTAAACGAGAGTGAAAGTGCCTTTTTAATTATCCTTCACATAGATCCTCCTTATTTTGACTTTTAGAATATGGACTCGAGAAATTATTTGTATCAAATAGAGACCGAAGAATGATCTAACTGAAAGAAGTTGTTGTGCGTTACCCGTTTGGGCATTGTTACACAATCTGAGAGAAATTTGACATGACTTGAGTTAAGAGTGACGTTTATTATATGTGGGAAAAAAGCCCATATACGGGAAGAAACCACAAAATCTGATAATTTATTTTATGAAAGAAAAGTAAAGAAGAAGAGTGGGAAGGAGTAGAGGGGCCGAAAAATGAAAGTCATTGCCAGACTTATTTCATGAGGAAGTCTTTTGGCATCGCGTGCTTGCGAAGCGGACCAAAATCATATTTCTCGAGAGAGCGGATATGTTTAAAAGGTGATGATGATGCTGATTCATAGAATTTAGTGGCGGTTTCTTTGACATACTCTGAAATATAAGGTAATTGAAATTCTCTGTGAAGGATAGAGTTCTTGGTATATCTAGGTGTTTTTGTGATGCGCCTGAGAAATTTATTTTGTATAATCTGGATCTGATTGATGTTACTTTTTGACGC
>JAWWLR010000158.1:58719617-58730364 GCA_035041075.1 Acraspis erinacei | reverse complement strand
TAATCCAGTGTAATATACTTGTAATCCAGCCAATTTGAAGTAATTTAGGTATTCCAAGTAATTAAATTTTAATTCAGAGATTTCCGGTTAATCCATTTGTAATCCGCCGTAATTCAAGTTTTTCAGAATAACTCCACATTCACGGAGGTAATTTACTTGTAAACCGGAGTAATCCATATGTAATTATGGATAATGCACTAGTAATAATACACTAAAATAATCGAGATTTGGAGACCTTTAATCGAGTTACAACCCTGGCCATCCGCTTGTAATCCATTACAATAAACCTATAATCCAGTGTAATATACTTGTAATCCAGCCAATTTGAAGTAATTTAGGTATTCCAAGTAATTAAATTTTAATTCAGTGATTTCCGGTTAATTCATTTGTAATCCCATGTAATTCAAGTAATTCAAAAAAACTCTACATTCACAGAGAAATCTACTTGTAAACCGGAGTAATCCATATTTAATTCTAGATAATACACTAGTAATAATATTAGTAATAATACACTAAAATAATCGAGATTTGGACACCTTTAATCCAGTTATAACCCTGGCATTCCCTTGTAATCTAGTATAATAAATCTATAATCCACGGTAATACACTTGTATTCCAGTCAATTTTAAGCAATTTGGGCATTCCATGTAATTAAGTTGCTACACAGTGTATTCCGTGTGATTCACTTGTAATCCATTTAATGCAAGTAATTCAGAATAACTCCACATTCACGAAGAAATCCACTAGTAAACCGGAGTAATCCACATATAATTCTGAATAATACACTTGTAATGAAGAGTAACAGCAATAGAACAATAATCGAGATTTGGACACCTCTTAAATCCAATTATAATCCGCATAATTACCTTGTAATCCAGTACAATAAACCTCTAATCCAGGGTAAAATACTTGTAATTTGTAATTTAAATTAATGCAGGTAATCCAAGTAATTAACATGTTAGACAGTGTATCCCTGGTTAATCCATTTGTCATCGGACGTAATTCAAGTAATTCAGAATAACTCTACTTTCACCGAGAAATCCACTTTGAAAACTGGAGTAATCTACTTGTAATTCTGGGCAATACACTTGTAAACGAGAGTAATTTGCCAATAATCCACTAGTAATCCAGCGTAGTAAACCTATAATTCAGGTTATAATACAGTGTATTCTGTGTTAATCCAATTGTAATCCGACGTAATTCAATTTATTCGGATTAATCTCACTTTCACAGAGAAATACACTTATAAACCATAGGAATACACTTGTAATGCTGGGTAATACACTCGTAATCCAGAGTAATCCACTTTGAATTCGGGGTAATCCGGTCCTTATTCGAGTTAATCAATCTCAGGTAATTCAGCTCTAATCCCTGGTAATACATACACGTGTAATCAAGTTCATTCAAAGTAATTGATGTAATTCACTTAATTATCTTGTAATCCAGTTTAATTCACTATAATCCCGCGTAATTAATTTTAATCACATTAATCTCGTTATGACGGAGTAATCCCCGTCAAAATCTGAGTAATCCACTTGTAATCTGCTTTAATCCAGTTATTATACATAAAAGTAATTTAGGTAATAAACTTGTAATCCAGTGTAATTCAAGTAATTTGAAGTAATGTACATCAGTAGACCAAATAGTTTTCAACAATCTTGTTGTATTCTATTTCTTGGTTTGAAAATTAATGTACCTCACTGGAAACTTAACTATTCGGTTTTTTTAAATAATAAATTATGTTGTCTACAAATTTCCTATTTTTGATTGAAAATTGAGCTATTTGCTGAAAAAAAAACGATTTTAAACTATTTTAGTTATAAAAAAATTACTTAAACTATTCAAAATATGATGAGACTTTGATCCTCTTGATTTGAAGACTCAACTCTTTGATTGAGAGTTCCTATTTTTTTTATAGAAAATTAATCCTGATGATAAGAAATTTATATTTTTAATTAAAAATTAAACTTTTTTGTGAACTATTTAAACATTATGTTAGAAACAATTTTTTTCAAGATTCATTAGTTACTTGAAATTTGTAGTATTAAGCTTCCTGCTTGAAAATTCATTGGTTGCAAATTCATATTTTTTGTTTAAAATATAATTACTAAGTTGAAAAATGAAAATTTTTGTAAACAATTAATTCTTCTTGTTGATAATTATTTTTTTGTTAAAACTTAATGTGTTTCGTTGAAAATTTGTTGACACCTAATTTTTTGGATTCAGATGCTTCATCTTAGGGAAAAATTCATCTCTTTGGTCAAAATTATAACAAACTTTTTGTTTGTTAAACAATTTTGTTAAAAAAGTTTACTTTTAGTTAAAAATTAATTTTTATTGTAGAAGATTCAAAATTTGAATTCAACCAAAAAAGACGTATTTAAAAAAACAGTTCAATCCATTGCAACAACAATAAAAATTAATTTTCAAGAAAATAGTTTAATTTTTAAACAAAGATATGACTTTTCGTTTCAATTGATGAATCTTCAAAAAAAAAGAATTAATTTTAAAGAAAATAGTTTAACGTTCCAGCAAGTTCGAACAAGCTGTTAAGAAAGATTTTTCACACAAAAAAGTCAATTCGTTGAATTTTCAGTAAAAAAATAATTATTTTACAATTTAAAGAAAAAAGAATTTTCAGTAAACTTTGTTCTTAAGAAAAGATTTTAACTTTAAACTAATTTTAAAATTTAAAAATTAATTATTTGCTAACAAATTTGTTGAATTTTGAACAAAATAATTAAATTTTTAGCTAACTAATAAAACTTCAATCAGAAAAATAAATTTTCAAACAAAAATATGTTCTAAGAGAATATTAAATAAAGATCAAAAAATATTTTTCATGATTTCCTCAAATTTTTAGAAAGTGTGTGAAAGACTGAAACAAAATTTAGCAATTTTGCCATGTTACATAATTTTAGAAAAAACTTAAGTTAGTTAAAGAGAAATTAAGAAGTTTTAAAAAGATTCAAAAGAAATTAAAACATGTAAAAATTGTATAAGAACTTTGTAAAGTTTCAAGAAAATGAAAGTTTTTTTTTCCTCGAAAAATTAAAATAATTTTTTATTTCGAAAAATTAATTTAAACATATTATTTGAAACCATTTCAAAAAATATTAAAGAAGAATCTGAAAGATTTAAATTCAATTTTTTTTAATTTTGAAGGATTTAACAAGAATTATGCAAAAAAATTTAAAAATTAGAAAGTTTCGAAGGTATAGCAAGATTAAATAAAAGAAATTATTTAACATTCGTTTGAAAATTCAAAATAATTTTTTATTAAAAAAAATAAACTTTAGGAGAAAATTAAAAAAGTTTTTGATCAAATATCAAACGATTTTATAAAATTTCTAAAAAGAGTTTAGAAGATTTTAAAGCAAAATGTTTCAATTTGGTAAGATTAAAAAATAAAAAATGTTAAATCGAGGAAATTCAAGAAATTCTTAAATTAAGGAGATCCAAAAGGATTTTTGAAATTTAAAAGATATTTAGAAATTATGATTTGTAAAGATTTCAAAAATTAACTTGAAGAGCTGGAAAAGTATTTCGAAAGGTTTCAAGAGAATAAATTTATTTATTTAATTAATTAATTTATTTATTATTATATTATTATTTATTTATTATTATTTATTATACATTATTATTATATTATATTATATATTATTATAATATTATTATTATTATATATATTATTATTTATTTATTTATTAATTTATTTAATTTAAGACGTTTTAAATAGATTAGAAATATTATTTTATAAGCTTGGAAGAATTTCTGAAAATTTATGAAATATTTCTTGATTTCTTCCAACCTTCTAAAATTCCTATGTGTCATTTAAAAATATTTGAATTTTTCAAAATATTTTGTAAAATCCTAAAAAGTAAAAAAAATTGTTTAAAATCTTCTAGATGTTTTCTCATACATCTGAAATATTCCAAATTCTTTTTTACTTTTGTCAAAAAACTTATAAAAATTAAATTTATGTAAATTAAAAAAAAATCTGATTAAACTTATTTCCTTGTTCTCAATTCCCAGAATTTAATTTGAACTCGAATTAAAGTGTTACAAAACTTAAAAAATATTAATAGTTATTTGAAATTTGTATGATATATTATCATTAACATTATCTTGTTTTCTTTATAGTACTGAAAAAAAGTTTTAAATTGGTGAATTTCAATTTGTACATACATTAGGTCGCGACGATATTTTTAAGAATAAAAAAATATTAGAAAACGCATTCTGTCTTACATCAAAATATTGTTTTATTTCTTTCTAGACAATACTTCATCCTAAAAAACTTTCTTTTATTTAGAAAACGTGCATTATGTTTTTGAACATAATATAAAAAAGTTACTTAACGGTTCTGACGTAATACGACTGAACTGTTTCCAACTGGAACGCATAATATTGCGCAATATATACGACTGAGTACTCGCGCACTGCGGTACATTCGAGGCGAGAGTCTCAACCATCTCTCCACTAAAAATAGTTGGATTTTAACTAGACTTGAATTTCAAACAAAAATGATGAATCTTCAACTGGAATAGTTAAATTATTAGTTAAAAAAAATAATTTTCAACGGATAAAAATGAATATTTAACTACTCCACCAACAGGGAATGTTTAAAAAAAATTGAATTGCAGAGTGGAAGAAAAATTAGAATTTTCCGATAATGGGCCATAAATCTCTTTTTCTGGAATTTTTTTATCTTCAAAAATAGTTTTTTTTCTAGATTTATTTTTAGAAGAAGGTAAAATTGATTGAATAAAATGTCAGTTTAGCGAATAAATGGGTACGACGCCCCTGTGTACGTGTTTATGGACATCCTCCTATGTGTAGAGTAGGGGTATTTATAGAGCTGCATTTTTTTATTCGCAGCCGCGAGCCTTGACTGCGACCAATGGAGAAAAATACCTGGACCATAAGAAAAGGACTGGAGGGTATCTCTCCAAAAGGAATTTACATTTTGCAGTATATCTACCGACTATTCCTTCACGAATATCCCCCTCTGAAACTGGACAAAAAAAAATTCAAAAAAGTTAAACTGCAAAAAGATGGGAGAATAAAAATTAAAAAAAGGGGGTTTGATTCCAAGCAGAAATCGTCTTGACGACGAAATAATTTCGAATTATATTTCAAAGTGTCAATTCGCAAAATTAAAATGAAGAATCTTCAACCAAAAAATAAGGAGTCCTTAAAAACAAAATGAAGAATCTTCAACCAAAAAATGAAGAATGTTCAACGACAAAATGAGGAATCTTTAACAAAAAGAATACAGAATCTTCAACCAAAAAATGAAGAATCTTCAACCAAAAATAAATAATCTTTAACCAAAAAATGAAGAATCTTCAACCAAAAAATGAAGAAGCTTCAACCGAAAAATATATAATCTTTGACCAAAAAATGAAGAATCTTCAATAAAAAAATAAATAATCTTTACCCAAAAAGTGAAGAATCTTCAACCAAAAAATGTAGAATCTTCAACCAAACAATGAAGAATCTTCAACCAAAAACTAAGTAATATTTAACCAAAAAATGAATAATCTTCAAACAAAAAATGACGAATCTTCAACCAAAAAATAAATAGTATTTAACCAAAAAATGAATTATCTTCAACCAAAAAATGAAGAATCTTCAACCAAAAAATAAGAATCTTCAACCAAAAATGAGGAATCCTTAATAACAAAATGAAGAATCTTCAACCAAAATATAAATAATCATTAACCAAAAAAATGAAGAATCTTTACCCAAAAAATGAGGAATCTTTAACAAAAAGAATACAGAATCTTCAACCAAAAAATAAATAATCTTTAGCAAAAAAATGCAGAATCTTCAACCAAAAAATGAAGAATCTTCAACCAAAAAATTAAGAATTTTCAACCAAAAAATAAATAATCTTTACCCAAAAAATAAAAAATCTTCATCCAAAAAATGAAGAAGCTTCAACCAAAAAATAAAGAATCTTCAACCAAACAATAAATAATCTTCAAACAAACATGAAGAATCTTCGACCAAAAAATAAATAATCTTCAAGCAAAAAATGAAGAATCTTCAACCAAAAAATGAAGAATCTTCATCCAGAAAATGAAGAAGCTTCAACCAAAAAATGACGAATCCTTAACAACAAAATGAAGAATCTACAATCAAAAAATGAAGAATCTTCATCCAAAAAATGAAGAAGCTTCAACCGAAAAATATATAATCTTCAACCAAGATATAAATAATCTTTAACCAAAAAAATAAATAATCTTTACCCAAAAAATAAATAATCTTCAACCAAAAAATGAAGAATCTTCAATCAAAAAATGACGAATCCTTAACAACAACATGAAGAATCTTCATCCAAAAAATGAAGAAGCTTCAACCGAAAAATATATAGTCTTTAACCAAAAAATGAAGAATCTTCAATAAAAAAATAAATAATCTTTACCCAAAAAATGAAGAATCTTCATCCAAAAAATGAAGAAGCTTCAAACAAATAATGAAGAATCTTCAAGCAAAAAATAAATTATCTTAAACCAAAAAATAAATAATCTTTAGCCAAAAAATGCAGAATCTTCAACCAAAAATTGAAGAATCTTCAACCAAAAAAATGAAGAAACTTCAACCAAAAAATGAAGAATCTTCACCAAAAAATGACGAATCTTCAACCAAAAAATGAGGAATCTTTAACAAAAAAATGAAGAATCTTCAAACAAGAAATGAAGAATCTTCAACCAAAAAATGAAGTCTTCAAACAAAAAATAACTTAAAAAAATTCTTGCATTTTATTTTTATTTAATTTTTAACCAAAAAGGATGACTTTTCAACGAAACATTTGAAAGTTGATATTTCAACCAAAACGGATACAAATTTTTATGAAAAACAGTTAGCCGATAAAAAAAGAATTTTCAAGAAAATAGTTGAATCCTAACCCAAATTAATGAATTTAAAAAAATGGAGTTTCAATTCAAAAGGGATACTTTTAAATTAAATTCTTTAAGTTTTGACCAAGAAGTTTAATTTTATACAAAAAAGAACGATTTTTCAACAAAATAGTGAGATTTTTTACAAAAGATATTAATTTTCAACTAAAATGAAGAATCTTCAAACAAAAATCTTTTTAAAAAAATTGTTAAATTTTCTAGATATCAAATTAATTTTTAACGAAAAGAGAAGGATCCTCAACGAAAAATGTAATAGTTGACATTTCAATCAAAACAGATATAAATTGTTTATAAAAAGCAGTTGAAATAAATAAAAAAAATAAAAATTAAGAAAAAGTTGAATCCTCCCAAAAAGGATGAATTTACAAAATAGATAGTTTTTAAAAAAAAAGGATACTTTTTAATTATATTGTTTAATTTAAAAAAATCAATTTTCTACAACGAAAAAAAAACTATTTTCAAATAACAAAATAGTTAAATTTTTAACCATAGAAATGAATTTTCAACCAAAAAATAACTTTTTAACAAAATTGTTGCCTTTTTTATTTTTATTTAGTTTTACTAGTCAAAAAAGATGAATTTGTTACAAAATCGTTGAATCCTTAACCAAAATAATAAAATGTCAAAAAAAAACGAGCTGACTTTTTAACCAAACAGGATACTTTTAAACTAAATGATTTTATTTTTCACTAAGAAGGTTCATTTTCTACCAAAAAAGAACAATTTTTCAGCAAAATAGTAAAATTGTTTACCAAAGTTTTATCTAAAGTTTAAACTAAATTGTTTAATTTTGAACTAAGAAAGTTCGTTTTCTACCAAAAAGGAACAATTTTACAAAAAATTATTAAAATTTATTAACAAAAAAATGAATTTTCAACTAAAATTAAGAATCTTAAAAAAAATTACTTTAAGAAAAAATTGTTGCATTTTATTTAGTTTTTATTATTTCTATTTAATTTTTATCAAGAGGTATGAAGACAATAAAAAAGAAGAATTTTTTTCAAATTTGTTGAATCCTCAACCAAAATAATAAATAAAAAAAAACAGATGTTTTTCAATAAAAAAGGATACTTTTAAATTAAATTGTTTAACTTTCAAAGAAAATATCCATTTTCTACAAAAAAAGAATAATTTTTTACAAAGTAGTTAAATTTTTAAACAGAGAAATGAATTTTGAATTGGAATGAAGAATCTTCAAACAAAAAAAGATTTTTTAATCAAATTTTTATAGACTGATAAATCTTAAACTGAAATAGTTAAACTTTTAGTTACAAAACCAATTTTAAACAAAATCGAACTAATTTTCAACAAAATAATTAAATTCTTAACCTAAGTGATTAATTTTCAAATAAAATGAAGAATGAAAAAAATACTTTTTAACAAAATTGTTGAATTTTCTACAAATTAGTTGAATTTTTTACTAAAAGAGTTGAATTATGAACGAAAAATGTGATAGTTGATATTTTAACCGAGACAGAACGCATTTTGAACAAAAAAATAAATTTGTAACCAAAAAGCTGAATTTTTAACTAAAATGAAAAATCTTCAACTAAAAAAATGATTTTTTCACAAAATTGTTGAATTATCTGCAAAGTAAATAGATTTTGAAAGAAAACTGTATTAGTTGATATTTCAAATAAAAAAGAACGAATTTTCAAAAAATAGTTAAATTTTCAACCAATGAGATGAATTTGCAACTAAAATAATGAATCTTGAACTTGAATATTTGAATTTTCAACCAAGAAACGATTTTAAAAAAATAGTTCAATTTTAAACAGCAGAGATGAATTTTCTGATAAAATTAATTTTCAGTTAAGAAATAAATCTTCAACCAAGAAACAATGATTTCTTTTTAAAAAAGTTAAGTTTCAAATTAAGGAGATGCATTGGCAACCGAACAAGATTTTTTACCCAAAAAGGATACTTTTAAACTAAACTGTTAAATTTTCATTAAGGCAGATTAATTTTTAACCATATGTTTGGATGTTTAGCTTGAAGTATACATTTTTAACCAAGAAGATTAAGTTTCTACAGAAAAAGACGAATTTTAATCAAAATAAATACATTTTTAACTTATTAGTTTAATTTCGAACTAAGAAAGATCAAATTTAAAGCAAAAATTGAGTAGTTACATTTTTAATTAGAAAAATTAATTTTCTACAAAAAAACAACAATTTTCAACTAAAACGAAGAAGACTAATTTTCTTAAAAATAAAAAAGTTTTCAACAAAGTACTTGACTTTACAAATAAAAAAAAAATTAACCAAACTGTTCAATTTTTAACTAAAGAAAATCCATTTTCCACCAAAATTAAATCAGTTGAATTTTCGTTTAGAAAATTATTTTTAAGAAAAAAATTAGATTTTCAACGACCCCGTTAAATTTTCAACCAAAGTTATGAATTTCCAACTAAAATAATGATTCTTAAACTTAGATAACTTTATGAAATCTGAAAATCTGTGTAATCTTTTAAGATCTTTGAAACGTTTTAAAACTTTGGAAATCTTTTTGAAATTTTAGGAATCTTTGAAATATTTTTGATATTATTCAAATTATTGTGAAATATTTAAAATATCTTTCTAGCCTTAGAAATTTTGGCGAAATCGTAAAAATTTCCGTAATCTTTTGAAGTCTTGAAATGTGCTGTAAACTTATAAGTCGATTGGTCAACCAAAGGGGAAAAAATGGGATTAGGTAAAAAACATGGGTCGGACTACAATCTTTAATATAAGAATTCAAATGTTTTTCAGGACTCATCAAATTACAAAATAATAACAGTGTCTTTTAAAATAGTTCCACCTGCTACTCATTTTCTTGAAGAACAGCTAGAAGTATAAATAAGGTACATGATTCCTTGGACTTAATAAATTGGGAATTCCGCTTCGCTTAATTTCGTGCTCATCAGTCAGAGAAAAATAGATGGAGGAAGGAAGAATCTTGACTAGTGGGTCGCAAGTAGTTACCTCTGCATTGAAGGAAACGCATCATTCCAGTAGAGCGCCTAGCATAATTTGCTAAATAAAATACGGTTCACCTGACCACTGCAGGTCTTGATGGTAGTCTGCAAAATATTCTACCGTACGTGTATCCGTGGAAAGACAGGATGCTTACGTCATTCCCATTCCTGTTGCTATTCCTGTTCCAGCCCATCTCCGACGTGCCTTTGCCTAGCTCCTCGCGATGTCCTTTCTCGCGACCACGTTCCGACTATACACTATCCACAGTATGCAGTATGCAGCTATACACCCTAATCCTCCCTCGACCTTGACTGAAAGGACTGGAAGTTTACCAAACCGTGGCGATGATCCTAAACTATTATTACACATATAGCCGACCTTGTACCTCCTGCTCCCCTCCTCCTCCTCCTCCTCCTCCTCATCATCCTCATCATCCTCCTCCTCCTCCGATTGGTATATAATCACGGATAATTATTTTAGTCCGATCTTCCCTGCAATTACGTTATGGAAACGGGTTTATCCACAAGCGATTGCTGCATTTCTCCGGTACATCTCACTTTCTGAAAAACACTCCATTACTACTTGGAAACTTAGATTTTTAGATTTGTGGAGGAATGATAATGGGAGTAAGGGAGGAATGGATAACAGGGAAGGTTAGGAAATATATGAAAGAGAAAAAAGTACGCGAAGAGAAATGGAAGGACGGTTTGATCATCTAGATGTGCAGATAGATTATATTCGAGGGTCAAGTAGAGGTCAAACCTTGAAGTTGGCTAAAGAAACTATCTGGAATGGAAGCTTCTAATGTGTCCCCTAAGGGTTTACATTTTTCTTGCACCTTCTTCCCTATTCCTCTACACACCC
>JAWWLR010000158.1:58584366-58596799 GCA_035041075.1 Acraspis erinacei | reverse complement strand
CGCTTTAGCATTGTTCGCAGGTCCTCGGGAAAGTGTGACACTATCGCTAAACCGTCCGCGAATTTCAAGGAAAAATTTTTTGTTTGACCGATCACTGTTCTCCCGATGCTTCTACTCTCCAAGATCTCGTCTATATCATCAATGAAGATATTGAATAGAGTGGGACTAAGTGGGCAACCTTGTCGTACCCTTCTTTTTGTCCTGAAGCTGTCAGATAGCCTCCCTGTCATGATCACCTGATTGACTGTTTCCCTGTATATTGTTTGAATCATTACTAGCATTTTCCCACCAATACCCATGCTACTAAGTTTGCTAAAAAGAATGTCTCTGTCTACTGTATCGAATGACTTTTTGAAATCTTTGAACGCGACATACAATTTGCCTCTTTTATTTTTTAATTTATTGTGAATTAATGAATTTAGTACAAAGATATGATCTCTAGTCGAACTCTTCTTTCTGAAGCCTGTCTTAGAAAGCGCAACTCACAATTCGCAACTGAGAAAGCGCAACTCACAAACAACAATGCACAAATCACAACTCAGAAAGCGCTACTCACAAATCGCTACTAAAAACTCCGAAATCGCAACTCGCAAATCGCAACTCAGAAAGCGCAACTCACAAATCGCAACTCAGATAGCGCTACTCACAAATCGCAATTCACAATATCTAAAATAGATCTTTAAAATTTATTTTAAAAATTTCCAAAGGGTCACAAATTCATTCGATTTATTAGAGAAGCCGGCATTACATTAATGATTGGATTGGATTTATTTTCCCTAACTAAGCACTAACAAAATGGAAGGATACTTTTTTAGATAGCTCATTTAAATTGGATTTAAATTTAAATTTGGACTTGCGGTTTCCAAAAGTTGAATTATCTAAAATGGCCTTCGAATCAAATTCGGTTCATAAGTAGTTCAGTTCTAGAAAGTGATTAATTATCAAGTTTCTAGATGAATGTAAATAATATAAAATGATAATGAGCTCTTGATTGATATTTATAAAAAATAATCTGATTTTAATTTAGTAATTTGATTTGGACTGAGGTGGATTAGAAATGTTTCAATGGAATAATTTCTATTTCAATTAAATCCTAATTCTGGAATATCTAAATGAAACGAAAGTTTTTTCCATCATTGAAGGATTTCTAAAAATGTTTATTTACCTGAAATTTTGCATTAAGGTAGTATGCCAATAAATTGTCAATTTTGCATTTCTATTTTTAAAGGTCAGTTTACATTTGGATTGGAAGATTTTATTAGTTGAACGATCTGAAGTGACCTTAATTTCGAATTGGGTCCATATGTAGTTTAGTTCTAGAAAGTGATAACCTTTTTTCGATTGAGCAATGTATTCCCACTGTTGGAACTTGTAATGACTTTAAGCCAAAGGTGTTAAACATCAAGAGGCTTCTCTCGATTTTGTATCCGGAATATGTGAAAACTATTATTTGATATAAAATTAAAAATCCTTATTAGAGCCCCCTTTGAAAGAAAATCCATTTGGAATCACACAAAATTGAAATAACTAAAATTCATGAATATTTCAGATTCTTTTAAAATCATTCAGAATGTTCTAGAATGATTCAGAGTGTTTTCTCCAAGAATGTTCGGGAAGATTCTAGAATGTTCTAGAATTTTCTATCCCGGAATTTTTTTATCATTTTCTTCCCTAAAATGAAAAATTTTGCATTATCCCCTGAGTCGAAATTGTAGCCCTACTTTGAACCTGCTAATTATAGATAAAGTCTTTAGATAGAAACTTTGATTTTCTTAAGGCTTCTCATTCCGAATATAGTTCTTCTTTAGTCATTGTAGAATCTCAACAGAATTTTGAAAGTCCTTTCGTTCTTCACACTTCCAGTATTTTTTGGCCTTCCTTTAAGCCACCTATAATTTCAGCACACGACTAGAGAGCAATGACATTACCAACTGGTACGCTCGGCGCTTGCGCAGTTGAAAAGGACGCATTCGTTAACATGATTGGCGTCATTTAGGGAGCAACGAAATAGCCATTTTCACAACGTGCCGGTTCAGACTTTTCTTCGTTTTGGGTGCTTTTTTTATTCATCATACAGAAGCTATTCTACCTGTTTTGAAAGAAACTTTGTCGGTCCTCATTTAGAGGTGGAACAGTGACTCTAAAGATATTCTGTTGTTAAGTGAGTGCCACTCAGAAAAAAAATTTGTCTTGAAAGAAAAACATCGTCCTCTTGCGCGTTTTATTTTAAAACACGTAAATCTCTTGTTTATAAAACAGAATTATTTTTCTGGACAATTAGATGGAGTTTGTCACAAAAGAATATTTTTCGCTTTAAAAAGATTACTTGTAGGACAAATAAAAATTCACTTAACCTCAAATTTAAGAGAAAATTCCATTTATGTCAAGTGTCAAGGGAAAAACAATCGACCCAGGAAATACATCTTTTGCAAAAAAAGAGTTAGAGAAGAAAATTGAGGAATCCAATAAGACGTCATTTTTTAGGCAAAATTTAGTCTTGATCCCAAGATGCGGGTCTATCTGCTTTTGAATTCATACGCATATGAAGACAAAGCCAGAGACAAAGCCTTTTGACAACAACTAATATTTCCGACAAAAATGATGTCATCAATCCGTACACCCAATTGAAAATTCCTGTAGAGGAACTTCAGAGGATCCTGACCATGTTCCTGGACATGCACAGGTAGTCTTGACGCGGTTCATGTGCAGGAATTTGGCGCAGAAAACTGTACATTATCCTACAAAGGAACCTGCACCGACAAAAGAACCTTTGAATAATCGAGTATGTTTCTGTACAGGCTCCTTTGCGAAGTAAATTCAGACACGGGTTCCTGTACAGAAACACGTACGGGGTCCTTTATAAAAAGGCGTCGCGAAAACTCATGTGGCTTAACGCTACAAAGATGACTTCTTTTTGAAGATCCACCTCACTATCGACCCTTGAAGATCCAACTCACTATCGAGAAATACAAATCTCTAGTGACCCCGGGCGGATTAGTTCCTGTGCAGCATCATGTACAGGTGTCTTTTTCAAGTTCATGTACAGGTACCTCTTTCAACTTCATGTACAGGTTCCTTTTTAAAATTCATGTACAGCTTCCTTTTCAAAGTTCATGTAGAGGTTCCTTTTCCAAGTTCATGTACAGGTTCCTTTTCCAAGTTTATGTACAGGTTTCCTTTTTCAAGTTCCTATGCAGGATCCTTTTTCAAATTCATGTACAGGTAACTCTTTCAAATTCATGTACAGGTGTCTTTTCCAAGTCCATGTACAGGTTCCTTTTCCAAGTTCGTGTACAGGTTCCTTTTCCAAGTTCATGTACAGGTAACTCTTTCAAATTCATGTACAGGCTCCTTTTCCAAGTTCATGTACAGGTTCTTTTTCGAATTTCATGTACAGGTACCTTTTCCAAATTCATGTACAGGTTCCTTTTCCAAGTTCATGTACAGCTTCCTTTTTTCAAGTTCCTATACAGGATCCTTTTTCAAATTCATGTACAGGTTCCTTTTCTAAGTTCATGTACAGGTTCCTTTTCCAAGTTCATGTATAGGTCCCTTTTCCAGGTTCATGTACATGTTCCTTTTCCAAGTTCATGTACAGGTACCTCTTTCAAATTCATGTACAGGTCCTTTTTTCAAATTCATGTACAGGATCCTGAAAAGATCCTGTACAGAATTTTCAGCTGTCCTATGAAGTACACGCTTAATTTATCGTCCTTAACTAGAGTCGCACAAAGGCGCGGTACAAATCCAGGACTCGCGATTCCAGTTTTTACTGATTTTATAATTTGCTGTGAAAATATCCCATTATATCGCGAGCGGTTGACATCAACTTCATTAAATCAGAACACTTGTTTTATTTTATTTTCCTGTGAGAATAATACATCACGATTGGCTGGTTATAAGTATAAGTTCAGCCGCAGGACAATCGCCAAGAATTCATTGCACTCTCAACAATGTCGAGAATCATCGGCATCGAATAACTGAATTTTTTAACGTGGATTCCTTTTTTTTAATCATGGGAATCTCTAGGCATTAAGTGCCACCTACAATTTATAATTGTGAGCCATTCTAGGTAGTTCAAGGCTTGCACGGATTAGATATCGAAAGTCAATTATGTGAATGGGGTCATTGCTTTTAAAACAAGACGTAAAATACGAGGAGTTTGATTAGCGGGTCTCAGCCTAAAAAAAAGTTACGGTTTTCATTTTTTTTTAGGAGATCGTAAATGCACTTTCAAACCTGCAGAGGAAGAGCGTCACGCCCACGCTAGGAAATTGCGCGTAAATTACAAAATATAAATCATTGGTCATAAATGTCATTTGGCTAGAAGTTTGTAGATTTATTACAACTCAGTAATAAGGCTACAAAAAATTTTGCATATAGGAATGCAAAATAAAATGTGCTATATAAATTAAATTGAAGAAGCTTTAAATACCTAATATTTAAAATAAAAATTTTTCATAAAAAAATAGTTCAATTTCCGAAATTTAGAACAGTTTTCAAACAAAGAAATTAATTTGAAAAAAGAAGAATTTTCAATCAAATAGTTTCATTTAAAATAAAAAACAGTTACTTGCTACAAAAAAATCAACAAAACGTTTGAATTTTCGACTAAAAAGAAAAGTCCTCAACGAAAAACATAATTTTTTATATTAAAACGATAATGTTTTTTTTCAATTAAACAGTTGTTTTTTTGAACAAGCATGGGGAATTTTTTAGAAAACAGTTAAATTTTTAAGCTAAAGATATGAATTTTCAGCATAAAAATTATTTTTAAGGCAAATAGTTGAATTTTTCTACTCAAAAATATTTTTCAGAAAAGATAGAAAGGAGAGTCAATCAAATTGTTGAATTTTTAAGCCAAAGAAGGAATTTTCCTCAAAATAGTTTAGTTATTGAAGTTTAATTTTTCAACCAAAATAGATTACTTTTTGACAAATTAGTTGAATTTTCAAAAAAATAATTAATTTTTTAATAAAAAACATAATTTCAATGAAAATATTTTAATTATTAACAAACAATTATATTTTCTACTAAACTGTCGAATTATAATTGCAAAAAAAGATTTTCTTCTATTAACAATATAGTGGAATTTTCAAAAATATAATTCCGCTTTCTATTTCAAAAAATTATTTTAATACAAATAGTTGAATTTTAAACAAAATCTTTTAACTTTCAACCAAAATGCCCAATTTACTAGAAAAGAATTAAATTTTTATTTAAAAAATGTATTTTTAATGAAAAAGCTCTTTTTTAAGTAAACAGTTAAATTTTTTAACCAAATGTTGTATTTGCTGTTAAAAATAAATGCAAAAAATTAATTTTCTTTAAAAAAAAGAATTTAAAAAAAGATTGTCAACAAAGAATTTTATTTAAACCAAGCAGTTCATTTTACAACAATAATTAAATTCTCAACCGTTCCACATTATTTGTCCACAAAATAGTTGAATTTTCAACAAAACAAATACTTTTGAATTCTCAAAAAAAAATATAAATTTCACATTTTAATACAACAATAATCGAGATATTTCAGGAGAAAAATAAAAGTAACGAGAAACAAAATATTATTATTTCTTAACGATGCTTTTCGGAAAAAAAATTTAAAAAATTGAAAAGGCAGAAACATTCTAAAGAAAGGCTCTTTTTACGTTGCTAATCCTTGAAAAATGTACTTGAAGGCTTTTTTAGAAGAAAGCCTTGACTTATGATTGAAAATGAACTATAAAACGTGAGATTGTACTTTTCTAAAAATAGACTATAATATATGCTATAAGCAAACTTTAAATTTTATTCTTATTAAATTTTTAAAATTTTTCCAATAAAGAATATTTTTACTCAACATCATAAATCATTTTACATTTAATATCAGAAGCGAATATTTTATTTTTTTATTTTATTTTTTAGAAAAAAGTTGAATTCAACAAAAACAAAAAAATTAAATTTAGACCAAAAGGTTGTATTAATATAAAAATAGTCAAACTTTCAAACAATTTAATCGATTTTTAAACCTCATAGTGGATTTCTCAGCTAAAATGATAAAGCTTAAAAAACATATTTGTTTATAGCAAAAAAGTTGAATTTTTAATAAAAACGGGTAAAAACTTTACAAAAATAATCGAATTTTTAAATAAAAAATTTTTCAACAAAAGATGTAAATTTTCATCTGAAAATGATCAATTTTCAACTAATAATAGAATATTTAAATTTGCAGTTAAAAAAAATTAATTTTTAACCCAAGGAATGAATTTTCAACTAATAAAATTAATTTTTAAGAAAGTAGTTCAACTTTTTACCCACCAGTTGAAATTTCAATCAGGAAGATTTATATTTTACAAAAAAGGCAAGTATTCAGCAAATTAGCTTGATTAAAAAAAATTAAATTTTCAACTAAATTGTTGAATTTTTAACGAAATAATTAAATTTTCAACAATATAGTTGAATTGACAACTTAAATTATGAATCTTAAAAAATGCAACCTTACACAAAATAGTTGAATTTTTATTTAAAAAAAAATTAATACATAGTTCATATTTTTACTGGAAAAGATTTTATTTTTAAATAAAAAATAGTCGAATTGAACCAAAAAAGACAAATTTTCAACAAAACAGTTGAATCCTCAATAAAGACAGATTAATTTTTAATAAAAAAAAAACAGTTTCATTTTTGATTTAAAAAACAAAATTTCTACCGAAATAAATTAATTTTTAAACCAAAACGGTGAATTCCCAAGAAAACAGTTAAATTTTCTACCCAAAACTTAATTTTTAACCAGATTAAATTTTTTATAAAAATAATAAAATTTTGAAGCAAAGATGACGAATTTTCTACAAAACAATTGAATTTTCAATCGAATTGTTGAATAATTAAGTTTTAAGTTAGGAAAAATATTTTCAATCCAAAAAGAAAATCCATGAAATGGTTCAATTTTCAAACAAAGAAATGAATTTTTAACTAATAAAATGATCTTTTTACAAAGTAGTTCAACTTTTAACCTGTCTGTTGAATTTTCAATCAAGAAGGACAATTTTCCAACAAAAATAAGAAAATTATAACAAATTAAATAAATTATTAAACAAATAGTTAGTTTTAAACTATTACGATTAATTTTCAACAACAATAATCAAATTTTTAACAAAATAGTTTAATCTTCAACCATTTTTTTGGGTAAAATTTTAGCATTTTTTAGTAATATTTGAAAAAACTTTTTCATCAGCTATTGTGATATTTTAATTTATTTTAATCCCAGATGTGTAAAATAATAAGTATCAGCCAATGATTCTATTTTGATGTCCAGAGTAATAAATAATTTTTAATGTCAAAATATTAAACAGTCAATGACCGATGTAATATTAGGAGAAAGAAGAAAAAACTGTCTCATTCTGGATTTGAACCAGAAACGCGTCTATCCGATAGTGGCGTTCCTGGTTCGAATCCTGGCTGAGGCAGATTTTTTTTTTGTTACTTCAAATATTAGACCAGTCATCTATTACATTTTTAATATTTTAACGCACAAATTAATCGTGTGAAATGATATTTTGCTTTTAAATACCTGTTCTTAACACCTTGGGTTATTTAAATGAATGTGAAAACATGAACACGATCTGTATCATTTCACTTGTTTGTTATTTGATACCTATCATCCTAAACGACCTAATCATGCATATAAAAGTGAATGAACTTCCTGGTATTATATTCGGTAGGTCCTCACTATCCTCGACTTTTTACTTTTTTTCCTCAAGTATCTCATTTCGCAATTCATGCTCGGTGAATGCATCCAAAAATAATCGACAGGTTTATTTTTAAACACACTCTTTAGTCGATAAATTATTATTCAAATTTCTTTCTCATTAGTAGCAGACTTTTTTTCTCTATTTCTTCTTTGAAAATTTTTTTTATTTTTCTCTTCTTTGGAAAATTTTTTTCTTTTTTTTCTTTCAACAATTTCTTTCTTCTTTTATCAGTCTTTCTCTTATTTTCCTTTTTTTTCTAGGTGAATTAATAGAACCTTATAAAATTAAACTTAAAAAATAAACTAATTAGTTATAATAATTATATTTTCTTTCCTCGTGGAAAAATTTGTTTTGGTTGATAATCCAACTCTTTTGTTATAAATTTGTCCTTTTAGACATAAAATTTATCAATTTAGTTTTGAAACATTTTTTTCATCTTTTGTATTGAAAATTAATTTTTTCAACTAAAAATTTCACTATTGCATTTTTTTATACTTTTTTATTTTTTTATTCTTCTTTTTATTCTTCCTTTTTGGTAGAAAATTAGTTTTCTTTGTTGGAAATTTAACTACTGGGTTGAAAGTTGAGACACTTTGTAAAAAATTGAATTTTTAAATCAAGATTCAGATTTTAGTAGACCATTGATTTATTCTGTTGAAAAATTGTTTTTTTTTCTCTGAAAATACATTTTCCCTCTGAAAATTAACGAATCCATTTTTTTTAACTGTATCATTTTTAGTTAAAAATTGAACAATTAATTTTGATTGGAAACTCGTCGTTTTGGTACAAAATGAATTTTCTTTTTTGAAAATTTATTTCTTTGGTTGAAAATTAAACTAATTTGTTGAAAATTAATTTGTTAACTGAAAATTGAACTATTTCATTTGTCCTTTTGTTAGAAAATTAGCCTTCTTAGTTGTAAATTCAACCAATTTGTTGAAAGTTGAGCTATATTGAAAAAAATTCATTTTTTTAATTGATAAATCACATTTCAGTTGAAAATTGATTAGTTCAACTGAAAATTTAACTATTCCAATTTTGATTGCACATGTATCTCTTTTAGTTTAAAATTCGTCTGTTTTGATAGAAAATTCAACTCTTTGGTTAAAAATAAAATAATTTTTTTTAAATTCATTCTTTAATTGAAAATTATTTTTTTTATGGAAAATTAATTTTTTTTACTGGAAATTTCTCCATTGCAGTTCTTGATGAAAATTTATTTTATTTCGGTAAAATATCTTCTGGATGAAAATTAGTCTTCATGGTTGAAAATTTAATTACTTGGTTCAAAGTTGAACCAGTTTGTAAAAAAAGTTTTTTTTCTTGAAAATCAAGTTTTTTCTAAAAATTTCATCTCTTTAATTGAAAATTTATTATTTCTACTGACAAAACAATTTCACGTTTGATTAAAACTAGATCTTCTTTAATTTGAATCTCGTTTTTTTCGTTAAAAAAAATCATTCTTCTTGTTTGAAAATTTAACTTCTTGAAACTTGGTCAAAAACTCTTTCTTTTTGGTAGAAATTAATTTTTTGTTTAAAAATGTTAATTTTTAGGTTTGATTTTTTGAATAATTTTATTATTATATTATTTTATTATTATTATAAGTGTACTTTAGTTCAAATTGTATATCGTTGGTTAAAATTTAAACTTTTGTTGTGAAAATTAATTTTTTATTAAAAAATTAATGATTTTAACTTATTTAACTCGTATTTTTACTGCAAATTTATGTATTTTGCTGAAAATTTATATTCTTCGTGGAACCGTCAACAATCTAATAAGAAATTTAACTAGTTGGTTCATATTTTTGGGTTGAGAATTGAACAATTTTTTGACTAAAATATCGCTCGTGGTTGAAAATTATTCTTTTTGGGTAGAAATGTTATCCTTATTATTTAAAAACGCAAGTACTTTTTGGTTAAAAAATAATCGTTTTTTTTTCTTT
The DNA here is from genome assembly GCA_035041075.1 of Acraspis erinacei. Classification (NCBI taxonomy): domain Eukaryota; kingdom Metazoa; phylum Arthropoda; class Insecta; order Hymenoptera; family Cynipidae; genus Acraspis; species Acraspis erinacei. The sequence goes on along the minus strand of JAWWLR010000158.1, from coordinate 58,587,124 downwards.
TGTTGAAAATTAATTTTTCTACTGAAAAATGAACTATTTCAGTTTTTAGTGAAAATTTAATCACTCCCCTTCTTCCAGAAAATTTAAATATTCCCTTTTTAATAAAAATTAAAAATTAAAAATTTTTTGTCAAAAAATTTATTATTTTAAATTTAAAATCAAACTATATTGTTGAAAATGTATTATTTTTATTTGAAAATGTTAATTTTTTTAATTATTTCGAATTGAATTCAATAACGAATTGTCCAATCGAGAACGAAAATTGCCTAAGTAGCAGTTCTTGTTATGCAGATGAAAAATGCAAATTACAACTAAATCTTATTAAAAATGATTGAAACCTAATTTAAATTATGCAGTCGAGCGATTTAAACTTTTCAGTATTCTCACTCAAAAAACGCGGAAGTTATTAGAAGCAAAATCAATAAATATTAATGAAAAAAGGCCTTTAATTGTCCGATGTCGCGAGCATCCGGTATCGGTAATTAAGCAAACCGGTCCTCGGCATCTAATCATTTAGTAGTGCCCGCATTTCCTTGATAATTTATGTACCTGAATGCGCATCATTACTACCTGTCACTCGACCCTTTAATTCAACATTAACATTAACACTACTACTTCCTTATCATTTTTCGCGATTTACATCTTTAAAAATAAATTAATTAATAAATAAATAAATAAATAAAAACAGCATTCCTTCGAATAGACTATCTTCGAACTTGCATTTATTTATTCAGACAAGTTAAATCATAAGATCGAATAGTTAAAAAAAACTATTGGATAATAGACGGAACATTATTTATCTTTTAGATTGTGCTTTTTATGGTCTTTATAATAAATCAGCGATCGAGGGGCAAATAAGTTCTAAAAATGGGCCGTTGGAGTGAAGGTGAAGCTCTTCGCCCGGGCTGATTGCTAGAGCGATTGATCAGAGAACTGGGTCGGAGCAGTATTGTGTAACCGAGTTAGTCACGATTATCGCGAAAGGGGTTTGGCCTGATGTTATAATAATAAATTTAATAATGTAAATTACTTATAATAAATTTAAATTATAATAAAAATAATAATAATCTTGAATTACCTCTACCAAAAAAATGTGAATTATCAAACAGAAGATTGAGTTTCTACCGAAAAAATTAACTTTTAAGGAAATAAATGGATTTTCCACGGAAAAAGGCGAATTGTTAATAAAATAAATGAATGTTCAACAAGTAAATTAATTTTTAAACAATATAGTTGAATTTTCAATTAAAAGAGATCAGTTTTACATTAAAAATTGAATAGTTAAATCTTCAGTAAAAAAAATAATTTTTTAATAAAAAAAGAACGAAACTTCAAAAAATAATTCAATTTTCGACGGAAAAAGGTTCTCTTATTAAGAAAATTATTGACTTTTCAAAAAAATAGATGAAATTTGAACCAAATAGTTCAATTCTCGACCAGAAACGTCAATTACCAAACCAGAAGATTAATTTTCTAAAGAAAAAGACGACTAGTTCAATTTGCAAGCAACGAGATAAATTGTCAACTTAATTGTAAAACTTTAACGAAAATATTAATTTTTTTCAAATTACATCAATTTTTACCAAGTACTTAAATATTCAAGCTAAAAAAAAGAATTTTCTACAAAATAGTTCAATTTTTAACAAAAAAGTTAACTTTAAACTAAAAGCGATATTACAAATTTAATAAAATGTCCTCAAAAATTTTATAAATAAATTCACCGAGACAAAAATTTATTTTTAAGGAAAAAACAACAAATTCTCAATAAAATGATTCAATTTGTAACAAAAGATGTAATTTTTCAAGCAAAATGATTAACTTTATACCAAAAAGATGAATTTTTAGCTAATTATATGAATTTTCAACAAGATATTAAAATTTTTATTAAAAAATACCGCTTTTCAAATGAAAAGTAAATAGTTAAACTTCAAGTTCAAAAAATCAATTTAAAAAAAAAAGAGAATTTTCAACAATGTGGTTAAATTTTCTACCAAGTAGATTAATTTTTCACCAAACAATTGAATTTTGAATCAAAAACATGAATTTTCCAGTAAAAAAATAAATTTTCAACAAAAAATATTAACTTTCAATGAAGAAGATTAATTTTAAACCAAAAAGATGAAATTTTAACTAAAAATATGAATTTTCAAACAAGTAGTTGAATTTTCAAATGAAAAAAAACAATGCATTTTTAACTTAAAAGTTTTTCCCTCTCCAGTCTCTTATTCTTATTTATTCCTTGTTCCCTTGTAGGAGTATCTATTCATTTTTCACTAAACGAGTACCAGTTTGTTGCGTCACGTCACGACTGATTTGAAAGTAAATGGTATTATTAAAACGAGTTGACACACTTAGGGCAACTAAAGTTCATTTGTCACTCCAAACCGAGTGGAAAGATCTTCTGACGCTGACCTGGCCCAGACCAGACCGCCCGGTTTCTATTCTTCATGCTAACCAGATGGTCTGGACTGGACGTGGCCAAAAATGTAACGTTTTCTGTTTTCTAGCCCGAGGTCAGACCAAATGGTCAGCCACTTAATTACTGATTGGTCAGCCACTAGTTGAGGGCTGATTAGCAACTAGTTGGAGGCTGGTCAGCCGCTGGATAGACTCCTTTATTTTTATAATTACTTGAAATAAAATCATTGACGACTATAAGTATATTTAGCTGATCAGCGCTAGTACTGGGCCAGACCAGACCTTCCGGACAGAACATAGAAGTTTTTGTTCTTGGCGTGCTGATCAGGACTAGTCCTGG
>JAWWLR010000158.1:58545328-58556742 GCA_035041075.1 Acraspis erinacei | reverse complement strand
ATTTAATTATTCAAGAATTTTCCAATTCGGTAATATTATTGACTTCCCGGAATAATATTATTTGGTAATTTTCTAATTCTGTAATATTATAAACTGCCGTGATGTTTATTATTTGGCAATTTTTCAATTGGAGAATTTTATAATTTAATTTTGGGACGACTGAATAATCCCGAAAAATAAAATTCCCGAAACTGTAAAATTCCCGAATTGGAAAATTACCCAATAATAAAATTGCCGAAAATATAAAATACCAAATTGGAAAATTCCCGAAAAATAAAATTCCCGACGCTGTAAAATTCCCAAATTGGAAAATTATCGAATAATAAACTTGCCGAAAATAAAAAATACCGAATTGGAAAATTCCCGAATAATAAAATTCTCGAATAATACAAATTCCGAATTAGAAAATTCTCGAATAATAAAATTCAGGACAATTTATAATATTATCGAATTGGAAAATTCCCAAATAATATTATTCCCGGCATTTATAATATTACCGAATTGGAAAATTCCCGAATAATAAAATTACCAACAAATTGCCGAATTATAAAATATTCGAATTGGAAGATTTTCCTAATTGTAAAATTTCCAAATTTAAACAATTACATTTTTTTATAAATATGTTTTATTTAGTACAAATACAATTTTAAATTTCAAAAATTATGTTTTGAATTTAAAATAAAAAATTTTGAAATAAAATATTTCTGGGTGAAGAATTTTTTCTTAATGTGCATAGTATTTAAAAAAATACAAAAAGCGTTCGCAAAAATCGAATTTCAAATTTATATGTATATTTTTTTCAATCTTTATAAGTTAGGATAAAAACAATGGGTAATTTATTTTGGTTCGAGGGGAAAATTTGGTGAAATTTAAAATTATTCTTATTTTAAATTCAAATAATAATTTTCTAAATTTAAAAATTTTAAATAATTTAAAAAAATAACATTTCATTATTTTATTTTTAATCAACAAAAAATATTTATAAAAGATTGTAATTGTTTAAATTCGGGAATTTTCCAATTCCTATATGGGACGACTGAAAAATGCCGAAAAATAAATTTCCCGACACTTTAAAATTCCCGAAGAATAAAATTCACGAATGATAAAATTGCCGAAAAATACCGAATTGGAAAATTCCCGAATATTAAAATTCACAAGTCGGAAAATTGTCGAATAGTAAAATTCTCGAATTAGAAGAATTCCGAATTATCAAATTCCCGAATTGGAAAATTCCCGAATTTAAACAATTACATTTTTTTATAAATATGTTTTATTTATTACAAATACAATTTTAAATTTCAAAAATTATGTTTTGAATTTAAAATAAAAAATTTTTTAATAAAATATTTCTGGGTGACGAATTTTTTCTTAATGTGCATAGTATTTAAAAAAATACAAAAAGCGTTCGGAAAAATCGAATTTCAAATTTATATGTATATTTTTTCAATCTTTATAAGGTATGATAAAAACAGTGGGTGATTTTTTTTCGAGGGTAAAATTCGGTCAAATTTAAAATTATTCTTATTTTAAACTCAAATAATAATTTTCTAAATTTAAAAATTTTAAATAATTTAAAAAAATAACAATTCATTATTTTATTTTTAATTAACAAAAAATATTTATAAAATATTGTAATTGTTTAAATTGTAAAATTCCCGAACAATAAAATTCACAAATGATAAAATCGCAGAATTGAAAATTTCCCGCATTTAAACAATTAAATTTCTTATAAATATATTTTATGTATTACAAATACAGTAATGGATATTTTTTAAACTAATTTTTAATGCTTAAAATTTCGAAAATTATAGTTTGAATTTAAAATAACCATAATTTTAAATAAAATATTTCTGGGTGACGAATTTTTTTAATGTGCATAGTATTTAAAAACATACAAATAGCATTCGCAAAAATCGAATGTTAAATTTGTATTTTTTTAAATACTATAAAAATTGAAAAGAAATCATCTATAAATATTTTATTAAAAATTATTTTTATTTTAAATTCAAACAATAATTTTCGAAATTCTGTATTATTATTTTTCGGCAATTTTATTATTCGGGAATTGGCTAATTCGGGAATTTTACAGTGACGGGAATTTTATTTTTCTGAATTTTTCAGCCGCCCCTATTAATTACTAAATTATTTTGCAAAATTACATAATTCGTTTCAATTCTGGCGATTGCAGTGTTTTGACGTCATTTTCGGAAACGAGTTGTCTCGCCTTATTTTACTCGCGAGGGAATTCCGTTAGTTTGCAAATACTCATATGGTGCTGATCGATTTCCGAATAAGGCAGAGTGGCCTCAGTGGTAATTGCTGCATAAGAGCGTACTGTTGCAAGCATTGAACTCTCCGGCTCGGCGACTTCAAGTCGTCACTATCACTCTTCAAAATTTCTATCCGATTCTGTTATTCGATTTAAAACGTTTAAATTCCTAACAGATCAATTAAAAATATTTTATTTTTAATAAAATAGATGAATTTTTAATTAAAAATGGAATAGGTACATTTTCACAAAAAGAAGAGAAAAACAGATATTAATTAACAAATAACTTAACTTTCTTTCACGAAAATTAATTTGTTACTAACAATTTTAATATTCTACTTCAATGAACGAATTTTCAACTAAAAATTCTTTTTTCTCAGAATTTAATTTTTTCAGTTAAAATAAATCATATTCAACTTTTAAAAAACGGATTGTCAAACAAAAAGATGTATTTTGATGTAAAAAGACTAATTTTAAAAATTATGTTAATCAACCAAAAATAAATTGTTTTTTTTAGCTTGAGTTTTCGCTGGGTATGATCTATCATCGAAAAATAAAAAGACTTTTTTTGAGCTAATTTTAAATTTCAGTTTTTTTTAAATATTTCAATTTTCAGTTTAAAAAAAATTATGTTCAACAAAAAAAAAGAATTTTAAATTAAAAATGGAAAAGAACATAACACAATAAATAATAGAGTTAAATTTTTAGCCAAATGAATTCATTTTCAGAACAAAAAGACTTCAATGAACAAATTTTCATGTAACAAATTTTTTTTCAGAATTTATTTTTTTCAGTGAAAATAAATCATATTTAACTTTAAAAAAAAAGAATTGTAAAAAAATATGTATTTTGAACTAAAAAGATTAATGCTCAAAATGATGTAAATCAACCAAAAATAAAATGTTTTTTTAGCTTGCTTTCGCTGTGTGTGATTTATTATCCAAAAATAAAAAGACTTTTTTTGAGCTAATGTTAAATTTAAATTTTTTTTTAAATATTTCAATTTTCAGTTTAAAAAAATCATGTTCAACAAAAAAAAATAATTTTAAATTAAAAATGGAAAATAATATTTAAAAAAAATAGTAGAACAAAAAGACGGAATTTCAATAAAATAAGAATATTTTTTATGTTAATTTATCTGTCTAGTGGTCCAAACAATATTAAAAAATATTGATTGGACCAGTAGACAGAAAAATTAATGCAAAAAATTATTAATTAATTTTTCATCGCCCCAAATAAAAAATACGTGAATTTTCAATAAAAAATGGAATAAGTACATTTTCACAAAAAAATAGATATTCAACAAAATAGGTTAATTTTGAACTAAACATCTTAATGTTATACTTCAAAGAATGAATTTTCAATAAAATACAAGAATTTTCAACTCAAAAATATTTTTTTTAACCATAAATGAATCTGTTTTTTTTTCGCTGGGTGTGGATTTTCAATAAAAAATAAGAAAAAAACATTTTTTGAGCCAGTGTTAAATTTCAATTCACATTTTTGTACAGAACTTTATTTTTCAGTTTAAAAAAATCATATGCAACTTGAAAAAAACTAATTTTCAAACAAAAAGATGTATTTTGAACTAAAAAGACTAATTTTCAAAATTATGTAAATCAACCAAAAATAAAGTATTTTTTTTTAGCTTGAGTTTTCGATGGGTATGATTTATTATCCAAAAATAAAAAGACTTTTTTTGAGCTAATGTTAAATTTCAATTTTTTGAAATATTTCAATTTTCAGTTTAAAAAAATCAGGTTCAACAAAAAAATTTCTTAAGTTAAAAATGGAAAATAATATAAAAAAAATAATACAGTTAAATTTTTAGCCAACTGAAGTCATTTTCAGAACAAAAAGACGGTATTTCAATAAAATAAAAATATAATTTTTTATGTTAATTTATCTGTCGAGTGGTCCAAACAATATTAAAAAATATTTATTGGACCAGTAGACAGAAAAATTAATGCAAAAAATTATTAATTAATTTTACCTCGTTAAAAATAAAAAAGACATGAATTTTCAATAAAAAAATGGAATAGGTACATTTTTATAGACAAAAAAATAGATATTCAACAAAATAGATTAATTTTCTTTCACGAAAATCAATTTTCAACTAAAAATTTTAATGTTATGCTTCAAAGAATGGATTTTCAATAAAATACCAGAATTGTCAACTAAAAAATATTTTTTTAACCATAAAGGAAGCTGTTTTTTTTCGCTGGGTGTGGATTTTCAATAAAAAATAAAAATACATTTTTTGAGCCAGTGCTAAATTTCAATTAACATTTTTTACAGAATTTCATTTTTCAGTTTAAAAAAATCATATTAAAAAAAAACAATTTTCAAACAAAAAGATGTATTTTGAACTAAAAAGAATAATTTTCAAAATATTTAAATCAACCAAAAATAAAAAGTTCTGTTTTTTTTTAGTTTGAGTTTTCGTTAGGTATGATTTTTCATCCAAAAATAAAAAGACTTGTTTGATCTAATGTTAAATTTCAATTTTTTAAATATTTCAATTTTCAGTTTTAAAAAATCATGTTCAACAAAAAAAAGAATTTTCAAACGAAAATATATATTTTGAACTAAGAAGATTAATGTTTTACAAAAAATACTAATTTTCATAAAAACATATGAATTTTAAATTAAAAATGGAAAAGGTGGATTTTACCAAAAGAAATGGATAATTAACCAAATAGGTCAATTTTCTACCAAGAAAATTAATTTTAAATCAACAATATTAAGTTTCTATTTAAAAAAACGGATTTTTATCAAAATGCATAAATTTTCAAACTTACAGTTGAATTTTTTTTTATAAAAAAGTATCAATTAAAAAAAATAAGCAGTATAGTTAAATTTTTATTTAACAGAATTAATTTTCAGAACAATAAGACCGAATTTCAAAAAAATTGGTCAATAATTTTTTATTGTAACTATTAATTAATTTTAACTTGTGAAGAACCTTGGAATTAATAAAAGACGTGAATTTTTAATTAAAAATGGAATTTTTGGAAACCAAAAAATTAATTTTCTACTAAAAAAAGACGCATTTTCAATAAAATCAAACAAAGTTTTAAAAAATCATATTTAACTAAGGAAAAAACGAATTTTGAAATAAAAAAAATATATTTTAAACTAAGAACATTCATTTTTTTATCAACAAAATACAAATTTCTAACAAATTAACAAACTATTTCAATTTTCTACCGAAAAGATCAATTTTCAACAAAAAAGATTAAGTTTCTAGTACAAAAAAATATTGATCAACTAATTAAATTTAAAAAAATACCATTTTTTTTAAATAGTTGAATTTTGAACAAAAATTAATAATTTTCAACCAGCAGGATTCAACTACAAAAGACAAATATTTAACCAAAAAAGTCATTCCTTAACAAAAATGATAAATTTTCAAAAACAAAAAATCAATTTTCTATCCAAATAGGAGAATTTTTAACTTAAGGAGAAAAATTTGGGAACCAAAAATGGAATAGCTGCAATTTTAGATAAAAATACTTTGTAACACGAAAAAAAGTTTGTTTTTTTTAATAAAATAGACTAATTTTCTAATCAATTCTTGAATTTTTAAACCAAAAGCATGAAGTTTTAACAAAAAAGATCAATTTTCAGTGAAAAATGGAATCGTTAAATTTTTATGTAAAAAATAAATTTTCAAACAAAAAATGGAACTATATTTTCAGACATAAAAAGTTGACTTTTAGTTAAAATAAAACGAATTTGGAACAAAATATTTAAATTTTTTATTAAATAGTTCAATTAAAAAAAAATTTGCAATGTATTCCGAACAAAAAAAGAATTTTTAACGAAAAATCTGAATCGTTAAATTTTTATAGTAAAAAAATTATTTGCAAAAAAAAATTTCAACAACAAAGGACAACTTTTTAAACTAAACTGCTTATCTTTGACAATAATAAAGAATTTTTGACAAACAAAATTATTTTTATCTTATAAAGAAAAAATTTTCAATCCATAAAGGAAGAACAAAATTTTCAGACAAATAAAGTTAACTCATAAAGAAAGGCAAAACGAATTTCCAACAAAATTAATTAATTTTTTTAATAAATAATTTAATTTTTAACAAAAGAAAAAATTAATTTTTTGCGATATAGTTTGATCCAAAAAATGTGTTTTCAATGAACATTTAATTGTTAATATTTCAACAAAAAAAGGAATATAATTTTTAATAAAAAAAAACAAAATTTTTGAATCATTTACCAAAAACAGATTAATTTTCAACAAAGCAGTTGCATTTTTTACCAAAAAGGATTAATTTTCAACCAGTGAGATTAATTTTCTACCCAACAAGAAGAATTTTTCACCCGAAAAAATCAATTTTATAATTTAAAATATCAATTTTCAACCAAAAAGTGGAATAGTTACATTGTCAGTGAAGAAAAGTTATTCTAAAGAAAAAACGATTCTTAGAAAAATATTAAAATTTAAACCAAACAGATTAGTTTTTAACCGATGAGATTAATTTTCTACCCAAAGAGGAGAATTTTTCACCCGAAAAAATCAATTTTCAATTTAAAATATCAATTTTCAACCAAAAAGTGGAATAGTTACATTTTCATTGATGAAAATTGATTCTAAAGAAAAAACGATTCTTAAAAAAAAATAAAAATTTAAACCAAGCAGATTAGTTTTTAACCGATGAGATTAATTTTCTACCCAAAGAGAAGAATTTTCAGCAGAAAAAAATATATTTTCAATCAAAAAGTGGAATAGTTACATTTTAATTGATGAAAATTGATTCTAAAGAAAAAACCATATCTTGGAAAAATATTCAAATTTAAACCAAAGAGGTCAATTTTTAAAGAATGACCATTTTTTAACAAAATAATAAAATTTGAAACGAAATGCAAGAAAATTATCATATTTTTTTTTATTGAGTTCTATTAAACCTGCTCAAAATCAATCGAAAAAATATGTGGAATCTTTTTAAAAAAATGTGCAATTTTCGTTTTTTAATTATACGAGACCGGAAAAAAATTAAAAAAGACATTGTCTCATTCCTTTAATTAACTGGAAACTCATTTATCGATGGTTTCCCACGAGGAGACTTCCTACATCTATAACTACATCAACTGCGATGAACGAATCTTTAAAAAAAGAGACTTCTCATAATTACAATTACATTGGCGGAGCGAATGACGTATTCGTATCCCACATCGGTGCAAGGTAGTTTCATGAAACTGAAAGTTATTCTTAGGTCTACATTTCGATGATGATGCTACTCAGAGCGTAAATAATGCGTGGGAAATTAATCCTGCTCACCACTTACACAACATACAGAGACAGTTTATTTGTAATTGTGTTTCATATATTACATTTTCGAAGGCTAAATTCATTCTTTCCACCTTTTGTTTCAGAATTTCCCGTTTTTACCCTCATTTTAACCTTCCAGTATGGGCATTATTCGATTTTTCCACTAAAATGGAACTGCGGTCTCGCAGACCACGGAAGGGTCTCGTAGACCACGGAAGGGGTCTCGCAGACCACGGAAGGGGTCTCGCAGACCACGGACTGCGGTCTGCAAGACCGCCCTCCACACTTAAAATTTGAGTGTATGTTGATCAATTCAATCATTGTCCGGGAACTAAAATAAGATAATAATTATTTTAAAAACTTGCATCATTTATGTAAAAAAAAAACAATTTTTTAATATAAATTAAGTAGCTTAAAATATTCTGGCATCTTTTTTGGAAACAATTTTCATTTTTAATTCTTTATTTTTTACCTGATAATATAATTTTTTATTTTAAACAAGATTTATAACTTTTAAAACAAAAACTATGCATACTTATTTTAAAAAATTGTTTAACAAACTGTTGGTCTATTGCAAAAGTGAAATTTTTCTGCTAAAGATTTTTTTATCTTACATAGTTTGACCGAAAAATGAATTTTTTTGTTTTTAATTAAATGCGGATGTCTTCCAAACCTTAACCGTCGGATTATTACTTTTTTTTAATGTATATTATCTTTTTTAGAATTAATTAAATTATTTGGTGAAAACTTAATATTTTAGGGTCGAAAAATTAACTACTTTCTGGAAATTTAGTATTTCTGGATTAAAGATTTAACTGTTAAGTAGAAAATTCATCTTTTGGGATACTGAAAAAAATTGCGTAAAAAATTCGTTTTTCTGGTTTGAAATTTTATCTTTTTTGGTAAAGAGTCATCTGCTTGGTTGAAATTTTACCTATTTCGTTAAAAATTCGTATTTTCCTGTGTTGAAAATTATTTTTTTATCTAAAAATGTAACTATTTCATTTTATGTTAAAAATGGATATTTTTTATTAAAAATTGATCTTTCCTAATTTAAAATTTTCCGTTGAAAATTCATCTTCTTTGTTTGAAAATTCAACTATTTAGTTAAAATTTGAAGTACGTTTTAAGAAATGAATTAAGTTAATTTTTTTATTAATTCCCTAAGTCTAAGGAAATCCATTCCTTGGAATTTTTTAAATGGAGTGAAATTTCTTTAATCTAATTTTTCGCAATTGAAAATTTTCATTTTTCCCTAATTTTTTCCGTTTATATCAAGGTTTTGATTTTTAATCAAAATCAGTTAAATTGGACCAATAAAGATACATTTTTAATCAAGAATGATTTTTCAGTAAAGAATAAAAAAATTGTCATCCAAAATGTTGATTTTTAAAGCAAAATGAAAGAGGCTTCTACAAAACAGTTGAATTTCCAACTAAGTAAACAATATTTCTATCCAAAAGATGAATTTTTAATTAAGATTAATTTTTAACTAAAAAATAATTTTTTTTACAAAAAAGATCAATTTTTGACCAAATAGTTGAATTTTCTAACATTAAGAATAATTTTTTACCAAAAGAGTCTAATTTTTAATGAATTTTACCACTTTTAAAGAAAATCGTTAATTTTTAATGTTAAGAAGATCAATTTTTCACCAAAAATGGAAGAGTTAACAAAAAGAGGAAATTTTTAACAATACAGTTCAATTTTCAATCCGAAAAAATGATTTTTTAACAATATAGTTCAAATTTGGACCAAATAGTTTAATTTTCTACCAAATTAAAAAAAAATTTAAACAAGAGGAATGATTTTCGATAAAAAAGACGAATTTTTAACAAAATTCATAAATTTTTAAACAATTAGTTGAATATTTAAGTAAATTAATTAATTTGTAACAAAATGTTTCAAGTTTTGAACAAGTAATTTAATTTTCTACATGATTTTTTAAGTTTGAAGACAAAAATAGGAATTTTCTATAAAACAGTAGAATTTTTAAGCGATAAAGTTTAATTTATAACCAGAAAGTTGTATTTGCGATCAAAAATACGAATTTTCAACAAGAAAGCTGTTTATTTTACAAATAAAAATTTGAATTTACAGCAAAAAAAAATGAATTTTTAATAAATTAGTTCAAACTTCGACCAAATAGTTCCATTCTTTACAAAATTGTTCAATTTTCCGAAAAAAATATAAATTTTCTACAAGAAATAGAATTTTTAAACAAGAGGAGTAATTTTCTGTCAAGAAAACGATGGTTTAACAAAATGTATAAATTTTCAACTAACCAGTTGAATTTTCAAATGATAAAGTTTAATTTTTAACCAGATAGTTGGATTTTCAAAAAAAAAATAACGAATAAAAAAAGTTCAATTATCAACCAAACAGCTGCATATTCAACTAAAAAAATTTGTTATTAACAAATTAGTTAAAATTTCGACCAAATAGTTCAATTTTCTACAAAATCTTTTAATTTTCTGGACGAAACTACGATATTTCTACAAAAAAGTTGAACTTATAATCAAGAAGAATAAGTTTCTGTCAAGAAGATAAATTGTTTAAAAAATTCACGAATGTTTAAACAAAGTGGTTTAAGGTTCAGAGAAGTAGTTGAATTTTCTACCAAATTGTTGAATTTTCAAGACGAAAATAGTAATTTTTCAGAAAAAAGTTAAATTCTCAAATTATAGTTTATTTTTTAACCAGACAATTGACCATACGAATTTTTTTTTAAACAGTGGACACACTTTTAAATTCGGTCTACGAAAGTTTTAAAAAATTGTTCCATTTTCTAACATAAATTTCATCAAGGTTTTAAATTTATTTAATTTACAAAAAATTCATATTCTATATGCTTGTTCATTCCTTAAGTTTATAAAATCTTAATAAGATAGGTGGGGGGGTAATGGTTTTCGAACTTGAATGGTCACATTTTTGGCACAATTTGATGCCAACTCTTTGTTCGGTGTGTTCCGTCATCCTGAAAAACGACGCGTACGTGCTTAGACGCTTACGCAACTGGATACGCTAGTCGACTAAAAATTCGAAGGTCAAGGTCACTGAGTAGGAGGCCTCACAAAGATTCCCAGAGAAGCTAACATTTTTATAAAACCGCTTTAATTTACACTTATTTGAGCAGTTTGTCAAACTCGTTTTTTTGCACACGAACCTGCACACATAACGCTGACGGTTCCTGTGCAGGAATTTAGCGAAGGGAACTGTACATGATCGGACGATGAAACCTGCACTGACAAAGGAACCTCTACCGACCAAGGAACTTTCGAATGATCGAGTAAAGGTTCCTGTACAGGTCCTTTGCGAAGTAAATAGATTCGCGGATTCCTGTCGCTTACAAGGATTAGTTCCGATGTAGGTTCTTGTATAGGATCCTGAAAAAGTACCTACGCACGAACTCGCGTCTAAAATGTACAGGTACCTTTTTCAAATTCATGTACAGGTTGCTTTTTCAAATTCATGTACTGGTTCCTTTTTCAAGTTCATGTACAGGCTTCTTTTTCAAGTTCATGTACAGGTTTCTTTTTCAAATTCATGTACAGGTACCTTTTTCAAGTTCATGTACAGGTATCTTTTTAAAATTCATGTACAGGTGCCTTTTTCAAATTCATGTACTGGTTCCTTTTTCAAGTTCATGTACAGGTATCTTTTTCAAATTCATGTACAGGTCCCTTTTTCAAATTCATGTACAGGTTTCTTTTTCAAGTTCATGTACAGGTTTCTTTTTCAAATTCATGTACAGGTACCTTTTTCAAATTCATGTACAGGTTCCTTTTTTCAAATTCATGCACAGGTTCCTTTTTCAAATTCATGTACTGGTTCCTTTTTCAAATTCATGTACTGG
>JAWWLR010000158.1:58508726-58518971 GCA_035041075.1 Acraspis erinacei | reverse complement strand
TTTCTTTCCGGAACATTCTAATAATTTAACGATCAAATTAGAAGGCAGATTAACTTAAAAGATTAGGGTCCGTTCATAAACTTTTTTCCCATCTTTTAAAGAATTCTTATTTTTCTCCCAATGTTCAAGAAAATTCCCATTTCCCCCCAAAATTGACGTAGGGCCCAAATTCTAAAAAAGGCCGAAATTCGACATGTTCTACGAAACTCGATATAGGGCCCAGAATTTATATAGGGTCTAAAATTGATATATGGCCCAAAATTTACATAGGGCCCAAAATTAAGATGAATGGTGAAAAATTCAAGTAAGCTATAAAATTGAGATAGGGCCCAAATTGATACAGGGCCCAAAACTGAAACAGGGACCATAAATTATAGAGGGCCCAAAACAGAAATTGGACACAAAATTCAATCAGGGTCCAAAATTGAGGTAAGGCCCCAAAATTGGCATTGTCCCAAATTCTATATAGAGTCCATTACTGATATAGGGCCCAAATTCTATAGGGTCTAAAATTGATATAAAACCGAAAACTGATTTAGTGCCCAAAATAAATATAGGGCCCAAACCTGGTATAGGACCTAAAAATGGCATATAGTTCAAAATTGATGCGAGGCCCAAAATGATATGCAGCCTAATATTAATCTAGGGACCAAAATTATTTAGGGCCCCATTCTATAGGGTCCAAAATTGATATAGAATCCAGAACTGATTTAATACCCAAAATAAATATAGGGCTCAAAACTGACACATGAACAAAAATTAATATAGGGCCCAAACCTGATATACGACCCAAAATGGCATATGGTTCAAAATTGATGCAGGGCTCAAAAACTATATATGCCCGAATATCCATATAGGGCTCAAAATGAAATAGGGCCCAAAATTGATATAGGATCCAAAATTGACATAAGGACCCGAAATGGGCATAGTACCAAATTCTATAGTGTCTAAAATGTATAGATCCCAAAAGTTATTTAGTGCCCAAAATAAATTTAGGGCCCACACCCGACACAGGAACAGAAATCAATTTATGAGTCGAACCTGATTTAGGGCCTATAAATGATACATGGCGAAATATTAATATTGGGCCCAAAATTGATATTGGGTCCAAAATTAATACAGAGCCAAAGATTCTATTTAGTTTTAAAAATTGATATAGAGCTCAAAAATTATTTAGTGCTCAAAATAAATATAGGGCCCAAACCCGACACAGGAAAAAAATTATTAATAGACCCAAACCTGACACAGGGGCATACATTAATGTGGGGCCCAAACCTTATATATGACCTCAAAATTGCTTATAGTTCAAAATTGATGCAAGGCCCAAAATTTTATGCAGCCTAATATTAATTTAGGAACAAAAATTATTTAGGGCCCTAATTCTATAGGGTCCAACATTGATATAGAACCCAAAAATGATTTAGTGCCCAACATAAATATAGGGCCCAAACCTGACACGTGAGCCAAATTTAATATAGGACCCAAATCTGATATGGGGCCAAAAATGGCATATGGTTCAAAATTGATGCAGGGCCCAAAAATGATATATAGTCCAATATTAATCTAGGGCCCAAAATCGATATTGGGTGCGAAATTAATATAGGGCCCAAAAATTATTAATGCCCGAATAGTCATATAGGGCCCACAGGAACAAAAATCAATGTATGGGCCAAACCTGATTTAGGGCCTATAAATGATACATGGCGCAATATTAATATAGGCCCAAAACTGATATAGGGCCCAAAATTGACATTTAGTCCAAAATTGAGAAGGGAGGAAAAATGTGTGGAAAATTCATCTTTTTGGCTTAAAAATTCAATATTTTGTTTTAAATTTCCTTTGTTCCTTAATAAATCTTTTTTGGTTAAAATCCAAAATTTTTCTTCAAAATTTCTGTTTCTGGGTAAAAATTTCAACTATTTGGTTAAATATTAATTTTTACGTTGAAAATTCAACTGTTTTGTCGAAAATTCATATTTTTGGATAAAAGATTGAATACTTCGTGTAAAGTTTTCTTTTCAAATAAAATTTTTTTGGTTTAAAATTCAAGATTTTTCTTGAAAATTCGTTTTTTCGGGTTGAAAATTCAACATTTTCGAAGAAAATTTATTATTTTTGGGTGGAAAATTCAACTATTGGGAAATAAAATTGGTATTTTTTCGTTAAAATGTCAACCAGATGGTTAAATATTAATTTTGACGTTTAAAATTTAACCGCTTTGCAGAAAAATCTTTTTTTTTGCTTGAAAATTCAATATATTGTTAAAAAAATTTGTTTCTTCACTAATTAATTTTTTTTGGTTGGAAATTCGGTTTTTTTTTTTAATTGAAAATTCAACATTTTGGAAAAAAATTGTATCTTTAAGTTAAAATCTTAACTATTTTGTTAAAAAATTCCACTCTGGTAAAAACTTAATTTTTTCAAATCCAATTGTTTTGTAGAAAATTCATCTTTTTGGTTTGAAATTTCATCCCTTTGGGTCAAAACTTCATCTGTTTTTTTTACATAATTTACCTGTTTGGTTAAAAATTCTTCTAGAATGTTTTGAAATACTTTAGGTAAAATTAATTTTTTTAGTTGAAGATTCAACATTTTATTTAAAAATTTATCTTTTTGTTTGAAAATTGACCTTTTTCAGAAAAAATATCAATTATTCGGTTGAGAATGTGTGATAAATTTTGTTAAAAATTCAACTGTTTTTGTAGAAAATTTTCTTTTTGGGTTTAAAGTTCAAAAATTTGTTTGACATTATTTGTTGTTTAAAAAATCTTTCTTGGTTTAAAATGAGACTTTTTAATAGAAAACTAATTTTCTTGTTTAAATATTTATTTTTAGAGATTGAAATTTCAGCTATTTTCTAAAAAATTCAACTATTTCTTTGAAATTTAATTATTTTGCTGGACATTAATTTATTTAGTTAAACAGTGTTCTTCCTTGGTTAAAAATCCAACTAGCCTTTAGAAAATTCGTCTTTTTGAATAGAAAGTTATTTTTTTTATTAAAAAAGTCATCATTCTTAGTTAAAAATTAAATTAAAAATAAAATTAACTTTTAAATTGTCAATTCAACTTTTTGGTTAAAAATTCGTCTTCTTGGACAAAAAAAAATATTTTTTTTTTTTGAAAAGTTATAAATTCAAAATGACTATTTTCAGTCTTTTATATTTTTAATTATCAATTTTTTTTCTGGATGCGACGCAAGAGGGTATGATCTAATTGACATTATATATGACTATCCTTTTTCAAAAGATCACTGTCACCATGTAATTTTTTGCTTAGATTTTATAACGCAATCGAAGAACTACTTCTTCTTTTGAAAAAGGAAAGAACCAGTCCAGGATGTATTTAGACTTTAGACACACACTTTCTCGTCACCCTAAGAACGTCAGTCAGGTCTTGCAAGCTTCCTTAAAAGATCATATCGTGGGCGACATGAATGAAAAAGAAATCTCTGAGAAACCGACCTAACTTCATCGCTGAGTGATATTTTTATTTTTAAAATCGCTAAGTCATTTTATCCTAGAAAAGTTGAAGAAAACATTTTTTTAATTTACATTTTACAGTCCTCCGGGTCTTAGTTTTAATTTAAGCCAATTAAACTTGAAAAATCTTTATCGGTTCCCGAGATATGACTATAAATGTCCTAGCATTCCTGCGTCAAGTTTCTCAGAGTAAGTACCTTAACCTCAATTCGTTCTGTGAGTTCGGAAACTTGTAGAAAAAAAAAACTGAAATTGAAAGTCACTATTCTTTGAAATCTTATCTTTAATTAACGCGAATAAATTTTCAAAAATCTGTATAGGTTCCAGAGGTACGATAAAAAATGTCCAAGCGTATCTGCCTCAAGTTTCAGTCGGCGCGCAAACGCTTGGACATTTTTAGTCATATCTCGAGAACCCATGAAGATTTTTTAAGTTTTATAGTCTTGAATTAAAAATAAGATTTCAGAGCCTTTGTGGCCTAGATTCAAGATTTTTGCTGCATTTTTCCTAGGTTATTCCATGAGTTGAAGTCGAGGTACAAAATTCGAAAAATTCTTGCATTTTTAAAAATTATTCTCACGTGGAATATTCTCTTTAAAATGTCAAAAATACCTCAACAAAGGGTCATTCGCTGCGGAATTTCATAATGTTTTTAATGGATTTCAAAAAAATTTTCTCTCTCCTTTTTTTAATGGGTAACCTCTCTAAGTTAGCAGTGATTTTGAATAGTATTCGCGCTCGTCGTGCCGAAAATTTTCGACGGAAGCTGTCCATAAATGTAGGATGAAAATATAAATTTTTAATTAGGAATTAGGAATTCGAAGGTTGGGATTATAATAAATTGTGGATTTTATTGATGTTAAGCATGCTAATAAGTGTCAAAAATTGGTTATAGGAAGTACATTTTAAGCTCTAGACTAATTTGGAAACTGGTGATTCATTTGACATTCGGTTAATTTTTATAATTTGAATAGTTTATCTAGTAAAATCTTGTTTTGAATATCATTTAAGTTAGTAATTGATGAATATTAAAAATATTATATTAAATATTTATAATATTATATATTTTATTTTATATTTTATTCATTTTATTTTTTAATTATATTTTTCAAAAAAATTCGTCTTTTCGCTAAAAAAATCTTTTGATAGAAAATCTTTGCAATGTAGTATCTACATCAATTTCATTAAAAATAATTATATTATAAAAATAATCTGCCAGTTTGAAATCAGTAAGAATATTTTCTTCCATCTCTTAAAAAAATGTAACAAAGGAAGTAAAAAATACTGTCTGACTCTAACGGTACACTTCCTGTGAACTATTTACTTGAGTCGTTCGTGCAAATGGCGATACTATCTTTAATAACAATACTTCCGAGGAAGCTGTTATGGGAAAGAATTCATATTTTAAAATCCGCTGGTTAACTGTTCATAAAAAGCAGAACACTTTCTAACCTACAATTTAATATTTTAGAGATCACAGGAAAAAAAAGTTTTTAATTACTTTGCTTGGTCTGCAAGAATATTGATTATAAACATGGTCAATGGGGTTGCATGAATTTTATCTAATGGGTATTTTTTTTTAATTCAAATTTTACATTCTGCAAAACGTTGAGCCAATCAGAATAATGGTCTGGCTGCTAATCAGAATAATGGTCAGACTGCCAATTAGAATAATGGTCAGGCTACCAATCAGAATAATGGTCAGATGCCAATGAGAATAATAGTCACACTTTAAATAAGAATAATGGTCAGGCTGCCAATCAGAATAATGGTCAGACTGCGATGAGAATAATACTCGGACTGTAAATAATAATAATGGTCAGGCTGCCAATTAGAATATTGGTCGGGCTGTCAATCAGAATAATGTTCAGGCCGCCAATCAGAATAATGGTCAGACTGTCAATGAGAATAATGGTCTAAATGGACTGTAAATAAGAATAATGGCCAGGCTGCAGATTAGAATAATGATCAGACTGCTATTTATAATAATGATCGGACTCTCAATCAGAATAATGGTCAGTCAATCCGAACGTCTTATCTTCCCGAAAAAATTTAAAAAGTATACTCTTTGAACATTAAAAATAATATATTCAAACTTATTTTTTCTTTTAATTTCCTCAAGGAATTATATTTAATTTTTAGTGTACGCATTTATATATCTTTGGAATCAAATAGTCTTCGATAAAATCACTATAAGTGAAGATACACGTATGCTTTTACAACCGTGAATGTAGGCGTCACTAGATTAAAAAAATATTCATACACGCGTGCAAATTATACGATTTTATACATGAAAAATAAGCTGTTACTGTTTTTATGTGTGTATTGGGTGCTTACTGACTAACGCGATATTGTGACAAGATTATGCTAACGACCAGATCATAAACTTTGTATCTGTGTCACAGCTCACTACCAAATATAGAGTTTGAGTATATAGGCTTTCAATTTTTTATTATCCTCCATTCTTCTTTCAGTAATGTAGGATAATAAAATTCCAAGTCTTTCATTGAAAATATTCAGCCGCGCAGTTGCTTTAAAAGAATTTCTCAGAAGTTTTTTTTTTTTTTTTTAAGACGATGTGAGCGAGTAGTTGAAAATCTAATTTTGATTTATGAGCTTTTTGTCTTCTGATTTTTGTACCAAAAATCATTTTTCGGAATAAATAAAAATTTAAACATCCTCTCACGCAGCTGAGACCTCCGGGATGCTAATGCGAAAGATAAAATTCTATTTTATGAAGCTCTACTTTTTAATACCTAGGGAGTGAAAAGTAACTTAAAGAGGAACAATGAAAATTATATACATCTATGAGATCGCGTTTTATGATAATCAACGCACTGGCCGTAAGAACTGTAAGGAAATTTTGGTTGCAGATAATAGGATTTTTAAATTGAAATTTTTGGCAATTTATCTTCAGTTTCCATAAATTACGTTTAATACTACGATAAATTACCCCAAAAATTCGTAAATTTCCGGATATTTATTTAAAAAATTTTTATTAAATTTATGATAATTCACGGAAAGTTATCATATTTTCCTGCAAGATCACCATAAATCACAAAAAAATTCCATACATTACCATAAATTTATAGACACTTAAAATTTAATTTTAGGCACTTTATAGTAAGCTCCATTAAAATGACCAAAAATGTCCATAAATTTCCGAAAATTTATAGAAATTTTTTATTGAATTTTGGCAATTTATCTTCAGTTTCCATAAATTACCTGTAATAATACCATAAATTACCAAAAATTCATAAATTTCCGGAAATTTATAAAGATGTTGAAAATTTAATTTTGGGCAATTTATGATAAGTTACTATATTTATCTGAAAAATTACCATAAATGACAGAAAATTCTCATACATTTCCGAAAAATTAACAAAAATTTTTAAATTAAATTTTGAGCAATTTATGGTAAGTTAAAATAAATTACTCGTAATAGTACGATACATTACCAGAAAATTTCGTAAATTTCCGGAAATTTACAGATATTACAGATATCAATTTACGGAAATTTCCATACATGACCGGAAATTTACAAATATTTTTTAATTAGATTTTGAACAATTTATGGTAAGTTAACATAAATTACCTATAATATTACCATACATTACCAACAAATTTCCGGAAATTTATCAAAATGTTTCAAATTGATTTTTGGACAATTAATGGAAATTTATATACATGTGTAAATTGAATTTGGGCAATTTATCTTCAGTTTTCATAAGTTACCTGTGATATTACCATAAATTACCAACCAATTTCATACATTTCTGGAAATTTATCAAAATGTTTATAATTGAATTTTGGGTAATTTATGGTAAGTTAACATAAATTACCTTCGATATTACCATACATTATCAAGAAATGTCTTAAATTTCTGGAAATTTATCAAAATATTTCAAATTGATTTTTGGACAATTTATGGTAAGTTACCATAATTTACCTGCAATATTACCATAAATTACCAAAAAAATTAATAAATTTACGAAAATTTATTTAAAAAATTCAAATTGAATGTTGGGTAATTTAGGGTAATTTAACAGGTTTACTATAAAATGTCCATAAATTACCTAAAATTTTCATAAATTTCCGGAAATTTATATATATTTTTAAATTGAATTTTAGCAATTTCTCTTCAGCTTCCATAAATTACCTGTGATATTATCATAAATTACCAACAAATTTCATAAATTTCCGGAAATTTATAAAAATGTTTATAATTGAATTTTGCGTAATTTATGGTAAGTGAACATAAACTACCTTTAATATTACCATACATTATCAAAAAATGTCTTAAATTTCTAGAAATTTCTAAGAATGTTTTAAATTGATTTTTGGACAATGTATGGTAAGTTACCATAATTTACCTGTAATATTACAATAATTACCAATAAATTTCATAAATTTCCGGAAATTTATAAAAATGTTTATAATTGAATTCTGGGTAATTTATGGTAAGTGACCATATTTACACATAAAATTACCAAAAATGAGCATACTTACCTGTAAAATTACCATAAATGACCTAAAATTTCCATAAAATTCCGAAACTTCATAGACATTTTTTAACTTGAATTTAGGGAAATTTATAGTAAGTTATGTTTTCAGTGCATAATATACTATTATTTGACAATTAGAAATTAAGAAATATTATATTGGAACTATAAATTAAAAAAAAAATTTTTAACAATACCCTTCTTCTAATTTTTAACTTTTTAAGGCAAGTGGCATATCGTTGGAATCCCCAAAAATGATAGATTTCCAATTTAATATTTACAAATCACTAATTGAGAGAACGAATTTTTTTTTCTATGTTATTCCTCAGTAAGTAGGAAGGACCCCCGCTGGCAAGGGTCGGCGGAAGCAGCTTGGTGGTCCCTCGGCTGCGTGAGGGGACGCTGGGCACGGCCCGAGAAAATTAACTTCTTTCTCATGTCAAGCCTGGAAAATTAAACGAGTCATCCCAAATGTGGGTGGAGTGGGAGGAATTAAATTATCGATTCCATCAAGAGTTACATACCAACATCATAATCGCAGATATCGATCGGAATCTTAAAAAGGCTCAAACTCGAGCACGTGCGCGATTTCATTTTGTAAAAGTCAACGACATTTTAATAATTTCTATCCGCTTACGATTACACAATCAAAAATTGCTTGCATTTTTAGTTTTATAAATTAAAAAGTGATCCTCTGTTTAACTCTTAATAAAAAAATGTACAACAAATTAAAAATATAAAAAGAAAAATTAGCATCTACGAATTAAAAAAAAAACAATTATAATTAATATTTTCGGCCTTGCAACTCGATGTAGACCTGAGAAATAAAAAAAATCCTTTTCTAAATCAGAAAAAATTGAAAACCAAAATTCTCTTTCTTCAAATTCAATAAAAATCTCAAAACTAAGGAGATCCCTCTTTTCCAAAATTTCACCCCTTCCAAGTCTAATTAAAAATATTAAATCTTAAAAATAAAAAAAATCCCTACCAATTTAGAAAAAAGTAAATAAAAAGCAAATTTTCTTCTCTTCCAATTCAACAAAAACAAAACGATTTCCTCCCTACTAACTCAATAAGAGTTTTAACGATAAAAAGATTCCCTCTTTCAATTCAGAATAAATTTTCAGAATAAAAATTCTTTAAGGTCAATTGATAATGTCAAAAAGAAAAAAATGCTCTCTCATAGTGAAAAAATAATAATACCTCAAATTTAATCCCTTCTGATAAGAATTTAAAAAATGAAAAAGTGCATTAATCCAATTCAGAAAAAAAGATTTAAAATAAAAATTTCCCCTTTTCAACTAAATAAAAATATAAAAAAGAAAAAATGGCCTTTCCAATTCATAAGAAGAATAAATAAACAAAAATTTTTTCTTTCCAACTATAAAAATTATGTAAATAAAAAAGCCCATTCCCAATTAAATTTTTTTCTTTAATTTCCTTTCCTTCAATTCAGGATAAATTTTAACAAAAAATTCCCTTTCAAATTCAAAAAAGAAAAGAAAAAAATTTCCCTTAAACTCAATAAATAATGTTAAAAAAATAATGTTAAAAAGTAAAATAATGTAAAAAAGCCTTTTGTAATTAAAAAATAACCAACATTCCAACTCATTTAAAATGTTGAAAATAAAATATTTTCCCTTCCAATTCGGAATAAAATTTAAAATACCAATTTTTCTCCTAAACTTAATAAATAATATTTTTAAACTGGGCCTATTCCATTTTATAAAAAAATAAATAATCGAAATTTTGTCCTTTCTAAATCTATAAAAATCTCATAACTAAATACCATTCCCTGTTAAAATTTAGGTAAACAATAAATATAAAAAATTTCGCCTCTTCCAAGTCTAATTAAAAAATGATAAAAATAAACAAATTTCCCTGTTCCAATTAAATAAAAATTAAAAAGAAAAATATGGCCTTTTCCAATTTCCATCTTTTCCAATTCAGAAAAAAATAAAATTAAAATTTCCTCCCTACCAACTCAATAAGTGTTAAATAAAAAATTCCCTCTTCCAATTCGAAATAAAATATATTGAAAAAATCTTCTTTTAAACTCAATCAATATTGTCAAAAAGAAAAAATGGCCTCTCATAATTAAGAAAATGATAATAACCAAAATTTCGTTCCTTCTAACTCAATAAAAATGGTAAAAATTAAAAAATACCTTTTTCCAATTCAAGAAAAATCAAATTTTTCTCCCGTCCAACTCTATTAAAATATGGAAAATAAAAAATTCCCTCTTCCAATTTAGAAGAAAAT
>JAWWLR010000158.1:58475421-58489866 GCA_035041075.1 Acraspis erinacei | reverse complement strand
AACGAATTTCGATTCGTTTATCAAATGTTCCATTTTTATTACACACTTATTGTTCTTTCAGAATGCGATGGTTACGTTTGTGGTACTGGAGCTCAGTGTATTGTCAGCTACGATGGGCCAACTTGCAAATGTATTGAAGGTTTCATGGGTAATCCATTCCCAGGAGGTCAGTGTGCTCCAGATGTCTGTTCTCCAGAGATTCCGTGTGCTGAACCCAGCGTGTGTATAAGTGGACGTTGTAAGCGTCGCTGCGAAGGTGTCGTCTGTGGAATTGGTGCTAGCTGTGATCCTGTGAACAACAAATGTGTTTGCAACCCGTACTTCGTAGGAAACCCAGATCTTCTTTGTATGCCACGTAAGTGCTATCGTAAAAGCATCTATAGTAGAACAAATAAAATGCTTCTTATCTTTTTAAATTAATAAAAAATGCATGCTTCTCCCATACAGCGGCACAAGCACCTCGTTGTGATCCAGCTTGTGGAACAAACGCACATTGCGAATATGGTCTACCAGACTCTACATGTGTATGCAATCCGGGTACAAGTGGTAATCCCTATCACGGTTGCGGAATTCAACAAAAATCTGATTGCTCCCAAGCTCTATGTGGAAAGGACGCCCACTGTAGCGCTGGGCCAAACGCTGTTGAATGCCTCTGTCCACCAGGATTTGCTGGAAATCCATACATTCAATGTTTCGGTAGGCTCTTCCTTAATTAACCTTCGCTTACTTATTTTTAAATACTCAATAAAATGTCACTACAATATAAATGTCATGTGTTCTAGATATTGACGAATGTAACGGAAATGCTTGTGGCAACAAT
Source organism: Acraspis erinacei (assembly GCA_035041075.1). NCBI lineage: Eukaryota > Metazoa > Arthropoda > Insecta > Hymenoptera > Cynipidae > Acraspis > Acraspis erinacei. The sequence continues at coordinate 58,489,046 of JAWWLR010000158.1, read as the reverse complement.
GCAGTCTGCATCAACACAATCGGAAGTTACGATTGTCGTTGCAAAGAAGGCTTCTTTGGAAATCCGTTCATAGCCTGTCAAGAATTGCAAATTGGACCTTGCACAGATCCTGCAACCTGCAGATGCAATTATGACATGCCTTGCCCTGGAGACTTCACATGTGTCAACGAGAGATGCATTGATAAGTGCACTGATGTACAGTGTGGTCCTAGATCCGCCTGTCAAGACGGAGTCTGTATCTGCCCACCAGGATACATTGGAAATCCCAACGATTTGAGTAAAGGCTGTCATCCTCGAGGACATTGCTCAAACGATCTAGACTGCGAGACTCAACAGATTTGCTTCCAAGTAGGCAAGGGCGTGAGAAAGTGTGTAGATGCTTGCAGTAAACTCCAGTGCGGACCCAACGCACTTTGTGTGACGCAGAATCACGCATCCTCTTGTCTTTGCGTTGAAGGATACTTTGGTAACCCTAGTGACCTGAGGGATGGCTGTCAACCGAAAAAGTCTGTTCTTCCTTCCTCCTGCAGTAGCCATGCCGACTGTAGATCGGGCAGCTTCTGCATTCTTGGCGATTCTGGAATTAGGGAATGTGCAGACCCTTGCAGCAATATCGCATGTGGTGCTAATCAGAGATGTGAAGCAGATGTGACTGGACATGGCACTTGTAAATGCTACGATTCATACGAATGGAATCCTGTTACATCCTCCTGTGAGAAACCATCTGTTCCGGACTGTATAAATGATCAGGATTGTCATCCTAAAGCTGCATGTCGTCCAGATGCACTCGGAGTTCTGAAGTGTACCTCGCTGTGTGAAACTTTTACCTGCACCCTAAACTCTCAATGCATAGCTGATAATCATCAGGCTCATTGTGAATGTTTACCAAGCTTCACTGGTAATCCGAATGATCGGTATGGCTGCCAGAGTACTCGTAAGGATCAATGCACGACTGATACAGACTGTCTTGAAGATCATACTTGTAGATCGTCACCGGAAGACGTTTTAACCTGTCAACCTGTTTGTAATTTTGTCTCTTGCGGTCCCAACGCGCTCTGTGTCGTGAATAATCATGTAGCAAATTGCGAATGCCCTCCTGGTCTTTACGCCGGTGATCCTAATGATTCTACAAACGGTTGTAAGGCTGTTCCCTGTGTTTATAATATCGACTGTCCTCCAACTCAACTTTGCAATAGACTTGAACACAAGTGTTACGACGTTTGCGATAAGAGCGCTTGCGGAGAAAACGCGGTTTGTATTGCTGACGATCATAAGGCCATCTGCCAATGTCCTCCGGGTTTCAAAGCTAATCCCTTGCCAGATGTAGAGTGCGTTGCTATTGCTGCTTGCTCACCTAATCCGTGTCATCCATCGGCTATTTGTATCGCTGGTGCCTCAAGTAATCCAGTCTGTCAATGTCCAACTAATCACGTCGGTGACCCATACGGTTCGGGTTGTCAAGAAGAAGGTGAATGTAGTAGTAATAAAAATTGCCCGATTAATTCTATCTGTCAAAATCATCGTTGCATTAATCCATGCGAGAACGCCTGCGGTCCAAACACTTTGTGTGAGATCATCAACGGAGAACCGATCTGCAGGTGCGTTCACAAATTTGAACCTTCGACTAAAGGAGTGCAAGACGGTTGTGTCAGAGCCTTTAACTATTGCTCATTTGACGCAGAATGCGAAGATGGAATCTGCCTTGACGGGCAGTGTAGAGGTAATTCAAAAGTTTCATTTGATATTTTATTGTTTTCGCAAGGATTTGTAAGGCTTTAGTTTTGAGAATATGCTTATTAATATAATTAATTATTATTATTTTCAGCTGTATGTCGGTCAGCCAGCGACTGTGCCGATGGAGAAAAATGCATCAATAACAAATGTGCCATCTCTTGCGTTTCACATAATCAATGTCAAAATGACCAAGCATGTGTCAACAATATCTGCATGTTGGGTTGTAGAAGCAGTAGAAACTGTCAATCAGAAGAATCTTGTATTAACAACAAATGTCAAGATCCCTGCAAACGTGAGAATGTTTGCGGATCAAATGCCGTTTGCAGCTGCCAAGATCACAGAACTATCTGCGCTTGTCCAGAAGGATTCCAAGGGAATCCTACACCTCAGCAGGGTTGTGTTAGAATTCCAAGCCCATGCGGTCCTGCAGGCAGCTGTCCCAATCAACACGTCTGCATTTCCAACCTATGTCAATGCCAGTGTAAAGAACAAAGTAATTGTGCACAAGGAGAGCGCTGTAAAAATGGCCTATGCGCAAAAATATGCTATGGAGACAGTAATTGCTTGCCTGGTGAGTTGTGCATTGAAGGAAACTGTGAAGTGGGTTGCACTTCCGATTCTGGATGCAGCGAAGGCCAAATTTGCATTAATCACAAGTGTAGATGTGGCCAAGGTTTCATCGCTGGTCCTGACAAATGTCTCGATATCAACGAATGTGAAGAACATCCTTGCCATCCTACCGCGGAATGCGTCAATACTCCTGGAACATACCGTTGTTCATGTCCACCAGGAACAGCTGGTGATCCAGTTGTCTCAGGGTGCTTGATGCCCCATCGTTGCGTTGCAGACAATAATTGTCCGGATTCTCTTTCCTGTGTGCAGAATAATTGCACTGATCCATGTTCACGTGTGGATTGTGGAGTGAACACAATTTGTTCTGTCATTGATCACGCAGCTGCTTGTCAGTGTCAACCTGGTTACATTGGAGATGCATCTGGGTGTTTCAAAGTCGAATGTCTATCAAATAACGATTGTCCTATTGATAAATACTGCAACCAAGATGTCAACAAATGCACAAGTCCTTGCAATCAACTTAACTGCGGATATGGTAACTGCGTTGCTATTGACCATGTTGGCACATGCAAATGCTATCCTGGATTTACACTTGCTGGTGATACGTGTCTGGATGTGGATGAATGCGAGCAGAATCCTTGTCATGCAACAGCAATGTAAGTGTCTGATAAGTCCTAATTATAATGGGATTCATCCTTGATTAACATTTGTGCATTTTTTTATGCTTAAATTATTTTTTGATTTCAGTTGCCAAAATATAGAAGGATCATTTACGTGCACCTGTCCGCAAGGTTTAGTTGGTGATCCGTTGAAGAATGGTTGCAAGCAACCTGGAGACTGTTTTACTGACACAGATTGTCCAAATTCTGCAGCTTGTATAGACAACACTTGTCGCGACCCATGCAGCAGACCTTCTATCTGTGGACGAAATGCTCAATGCCTGGCTAAAGATCACATACCACATTGTAGATGTCCTGGACAAACAACGGGAGATCCACAGGTAAGCAGAGTTCCCTTTAATGATCCTATATGTAGAAACTTGTAATAACCATTAGTTATAAATTATAATGTCAACATCTTCTCTGCTTTAAGGTGGAATGTATTCATCTTGAATGTAACTACCATAGCGATTGTGGTCCATCTAGATCTTGCTTTGATCACAAATGTGTGGATCCTTGTTCCGTGCCAAACGTCTGCGGTCCACGCGCAGATTGTTCTCCACTTAACCACAGTGCAGTTTGTGCTTGCCAGCCTGGACACACAGGAGATCCAAATCTTGGCTGCACTCCAGTTCAATATTGTAAAGGCGACCATCAATGTTCGGCTGGTTCATCTTGTAACGGGGGAATTTGCACTTCTCTTTGTACCAATACACGGGATTGCATTGGAGATCAATTATGCATCAATGGTCTATGTCAACCTACCTGCAGGAATAATTCTACATGTCCCGATTATCAGTTTTGCTTAAACAACATTTGCGTCCAGGAATTACGCTGTATTTCGGACAATGACTGTGCTTACTTTGAGAAGTGCGTTAAGAACAATATTGGACAAGTAAGTGTTGATGTCGCTAGTAGTTAATTCATTACTAATTTTGCCAAAAAATAAATTCTTAATATTAAAAATTAAACACTTTTTTTAGGCTGAATGTCAAAGGGTGTGTAATGTTGCATTCTGCGGCCGTAATGCGCTCTGCGATGCAGAAGATCACAGAGCTCAATGTTCTTGCGAACCCGGATTCTTTGGGGATCCAAATGACGACAAGATTGGATGTCAACCAGTTGAATGTGAAACTAGTGAACAGTGTTCAGAAGAGAAAATCTGTGATGAACACAAATGCAGAATTGCTTGTCTCGCTCACAATCCTTGTGGAGTCAATGCTCTTTGTACAACCGAACGACACGTGCAGATATGTTCTTGCCAACCTGGCTATACTGGTGATCCCACAATTGAATGCAAACTTATCGACTTCTGTGCTAATATACCTTGTGCACCTGGAGCAGTTTGTGAAAACTCTAGAGGATCGTTCAAGTGTTATTGTAAAGAAGGAACGGTTGGAGATCCTTACAATAGCGGTTGTCAACAACCTGTCGAATGCCTGGACAATGAAGATTGTCCAGAAACAGCTAACTGCATCAATGTCAATAATGTTCCAAAGTGTCATGGTACGTGTACTGTATTCTGGGAATGTATTACTTCCATAAATAGAAATTCTAACACAATTTATTCACTTTTTTAGATGTGTGTGCTCGTATCCAATGCGGTCCAAACGCAGAATGTACTGCTTCCCACCATACCGGTTCCTGTCAGTGTCAACCAGGCTACGAAGGACAGGCTAACGAATTAAGTATCGGTTGCCGACCAACACCAGTTTCCTGCTCATCTTCTACAGAATGCAGTTTGAATACGTATTGTTACGAAGGCCTTTGTCGACGTAAGATTTTTTTATTACACTAATATAATATGAAGACCATGGCCAAAAAGTGTAACAAAAATTAAACTTATGCTTATAGCATCATGTCAATCGGACGGAGAATGTAACTTATCTGATGTCTGTCTGAATGGTCAATGTCTGGATCCATGTAATATTAGGGCAGCCTGTGGTATTAACGCGGAATGCAGGGTACGAAGTCACCTAAAGCATTGTAGTTGTCCTCCAGGTTTTACTGGAAATTCAGAAGTAGAGTGTGTGAGACGTAAGTTATTTATTATAATTGAACCATAAAATGACGCCTTATGATTTACACTTATTTACATTTAAATACAATTCATAATTTATAGTGCCAGTCTCCTGCAGAGAGACAAACGAGTGCAATGTAGGGAATACTTGCAGAGACAACGTCTGTTTACCAGTATGTCAAGTAGACAACGAATGTGCCTTCAACGAAAAATGTGTCCGAGGCAACTGTTTGCTAACATGCAGATTGGACAATGATTGCTTCCTCGGTCACATTTGTTTGCATAACATGTGTACTTTCGGTTGCCGAGCTGATGAAGACTGCAATGCAAATGAGGCTTGTCTTGGAAACAAATGTGCAAATCCTTGCGAAGTCACTCCATGTGGTCCAAATTCAAAATGCACTGTCATTAACCAGCGGGCTTCCTGCTCTTGTCCATCAGATTTCATACCCAACCCTACAGCTAAAGTCGCATGCCTACGCTCTCCAGGTTCATCGTGTACAGCAAATAGAGATTGCCTGCAAGGAACAACTTGCATGTCCGGAATATGCACTCCAGTGTGTTCATCAAATGCTAACTGCCTGAGCAATGAGCGTTGTGATTCATTGGGAGTTTGTAGATCGCTGTGCAGGAGAGACGAAGATTGCCAGAGTGGAGAGATTTGCGAAGGATTGGTGTGTTTGAGTGGATGCCGGGCCGATGTAGAGTGCCAAGAGAATTTAGCTTGCATAAACAACCAGTGCATAGGTAAGCTATTTACTGACTACTGTGTACATGCATTTTTGGCTAACGTGAAGAACGTAGGAAATATTTTTATTATTACTTACTTTGATTTGTAATCCTTTCCAGACCCATGCAGTTTGCCAAATGCCTGTGGTATTAATGCTCAGTGTTCGGTTGTTAACCACTGGAAACAATGCAGCTGTCCGGATCCATTAATAGGAGATGCTCTTATAAACTGTAGACAATCATTCCTTCCTTGTTCATCTGCTTCTGAATGTTTGCCTGGACAAACTTGCTATGGTAGATCGTGTTACTCTACATGTCGTAGGTACGTTCTTAAGCAAGGGATTACAAACTTATCAATCATTTTCATAAAATAGAAAGTGAGATTTTTTATAATTCTAAAATGTATATTATATGTTTTCAGTGACGCAAACTGTTTGAACGATGAACGATGTGATGGTGGATTGTGTAAGGGAATATGTAATACTGATGATCAGTGTTCAGCCAATCAAATCTGTGAGAATCGTTTGTGTGACATTGGATGTCGCAGTGACAACACCTGTCCCTCTGATGAGTCTTGCTTGAACAACAGGTGCAAAAGTAAGTAAAAGTTTCAAAATTTATTAAAGCGTTATGAGATCTTTATTGATGGGATCAGACCAGAATTGGCTGCCTGTCTCAACTCTTTCTTGGCGGTGTATAATTAAAGAACATTTATCAATTTGCACTTTAGCCTATAATAAAACTCATAATTAACATTTTACCAGATCCATGTGAGGGTGGAAAAGCTTGTGGAGAATGTGCTGGCTGTCGCGTGGTAAATCACGTGGCCCAATGTAGCTGCCCTCCAAATTATTATGGAAATGCACTAATCAGTTGCACCAAATCAATGATTCCTTGTGATGGTACCTGTGAATGTGATGAAACAGGATTTTGCGTCAAGAGCTGTCGAGCTCAAGAACAATGCTCTTGTGGTGAAGTTTGCCATACCGGAAAGTGTAGAACAAAGTGTGACAATAACAACGAATGTTCAAAGGTAAATTCATTCTTCAAAGTTTTAAGACAACATTTAAATCCAAAAAAATTAACTGGAAATGTATGTATAATGAAATATTTTTTAATTTTAGGGCTACATGTGTGATCAAGGATTATGTCTCTTTGGATGTCGAACTCATTCTGACTGTCCAGATTTGTTGTCTTGTACCAACGGTCAGTGTGCAGATCCCTGCTTGTCAGGGTCAAAACCATGTGGAATCAACGCATTGTGTAGAGTCTCCAATCATCGCGCAGTTTGTTTGTGTCCGGAAGGTTACCAAGGGGAACCAAGTCAAGAATGTTATCAACTGGAATGCCACGAAGATTGCGATCCGAACAAGCACTGCAGCGAATATGGTGTTTGCACAAATCCATGTTTGGAGCATGGCATTTGTGGAGTCAATGCTCAGTGTCGTGTGGCAAACAGACAACCACAGTGTTCTTGTCCACCAGGACACATCGGTAATCCTAAAGTATTATGTAAACAAGGCAATGAAGAATGTCTTCGTAATCCTTGTGGACCCAACGCAGAGTGCCGAGAATTATCTTCTGGTCACGAGTGTGCATGCAAATCAGGCTGTTATGGAGATCCCTACCATGGTTGTCAATGTGACGGTACTTATATGATTATTTTTAATAACACGTAAACTAAGAACGTTCAGTGAGCTTTTAAACATTTTAATTTCAAACTGCAATCGTGAAAGATAAATTATACCATTTATTCATGGAAAATTTGCAGTTATCCGTCCAGACTGTCGTACAGTGGGATGCGGCAAAAATGCGGAATGTATCCGAGATGGTTCGGAATTCGTTTGTCGATGTGCTCTAGGTACGACTGGTTCTCCGGATGTTGAATGTGCAACAGGTAAGTGCCGACTTACTAACTGTTCATGGTCAACTCAAAGTACTAGTTAACTTCATGTACATCATTTGTGACTAGCGAACAGTACTGACGATAAACATAAAGGAACATGGTCAGTAGAATAATCATGTGTTGTTCGGTAGGAATCGAATAATAGTAATGATAACAATCAGGATAATCAAAATAATCATAATAATCATAATATATAGATATATATTAATCTAGCGGTCGTTAACACCGAGAGACAGATGTGATTGGAGCAGAGCTAGATGAAGATAGCGCATTGGTGATTTGCATTGTGATATAATTGAAAATTGAACTAGTCACTACTAGAGAAATTAGAAATTTGAGATTATAAGAGATAATAGAGATTAGAAGCATCATTTTGTATATATTTGGGTTAGGCATACTGTACATAATCCGATCTGCGGATGACGCCGACACATGTCTTAGTCTCACACATAACTGCATATGAAGAATGTTTATTTCAGTATCCAATCTGTCTTTTGGACATGTTTGTTCAACAAGTCAACATTCGATGTTATGGTGGTACGTAGAGTGCCACTTGGATAACAGGAGGTACACAATGCTACACTGTTTTGTTTAAGTTTAGGTTTAATACAGATTGGGAACTGCGAAAGGGACATTCTCATATACCCATGCTTGATATTTGCTGAGTTCGCAGGTCATTTTCCTCTTTCTAAAGTCTGTCGGGGGCTTACGTGTAAATATTGCTGCTTTTTGTTGTTGTTGTGTTATATATCTGAAATGTCGAAAGTGTGGTCAAAATCTATCCACTTCTTTGCAGAGCTACTCTTGTCACATAAATAAAAAGCATGTGGTTTATGTTATTTGTGAGAAAGTTTCTTTTCACAGTTCTTATAAATGCTTTTTTTCTTTGTTTTCCTGTCCCGTCACCAAACAACCCATGCCGATCCATGAAACCATAATCGTGATCTTAGAACAAGAATGCACCAGTGACCTAGAATGTCCTAACGACAAAGCCTGCATAAATCTACAATGTCTGGATCCGTGTACTCTTCGCGGTGCCTGTGGCATCGACGCACTATGCCGAGTGGTTGTGCATAAGCCACGCTGCTCCTGTCCTCAGTGTTACATCGGTATTCCCCGTGCTGTGTGCCGGCCAGATCCGAAATGTGACATTACGAGTCAACCTCGGCCCCCGACTTCGAACAGCGATTGCTCCTCAGATAAAGAGTGTCCGGAAAGTCTTTCCTGTCATGCTCAAACCAGAGAGTGTCGTGATCCGTGCTCGAGTTCCCAGCCTAGATGCGAAGTTAATAAAAAATGTCAAGTGCGGAACCATAGGCCAGTCTGCGTCTGTAAACACGGATTCGTTGTTAACGAAATGGGAGAGCTGACATGTGCTCCGGACACCATGGCTTGCTCGAGAGATTCCGACTGTCCTTCGAACGCTGCTTGCCTTAATGGAAAATGCCAAAATCCTTGTAATATGAGAAAGAAACCACCATGTCCAGCCGATAAAGCCTGCGAAGTTCTAGACCATCGTCCTATATGCATTTGCCTCAAAAACTGCAATCCTTCCCTTTCCATTTGCCTACGAGACAATGGCTGCTCTTCAGACTTGGCGTGTCGCAACTATCGCTGCGTGGATCCATGCAACAACTCCACATGTCCGGCTGATGTTCCCTGTTACGTCGAGGAACACAAACCTATCTGCAAGTTCTGTCCCCCCGGCTTTGTGCCAGATACTAAGTACGGATGCATGAAAGGTAAACACCATTTCTCTCCTGCCATCTCCAATCTTTTCAGTGCTTCCTTCGCCGCCGCCGCATAAACACGATACCTACATAAAATGCTATTTTCCAAACTTCAGATTAGCCATTCGACAACATCATTTTATAAAGTACATACCCATAATGCGCTTTTTTCTACTATTCGACCCACAGTTATTTCTTTTGATATAAGATACTAGTGACAGTTTAACACATTGAAAGTTTACCTATTTTACCGTTAAAATGCACTGGTGTCTTCTTTTACAATCACCCAGTGGGCAGCAAAATTCGAACACATCTTTAGGACATCTTATGACGCACAGTGGGACAAAAAAACGTGTGTGGACAAATTGATTTTTCGAAGATAATTCTTCTGGTATTTTAAGTATTTTTAATGAATAGTAGATAATAAAATTCCGCATCAATTTAAAGAACTTTCATCAATATCTGTTTATAAATTTCATTACTTCCCTGGTGTACAAATATGCGGCCAAAATTGTTGTTGTCACATACGGACAAGAACAGCAGTTAGTTTATAACAGTTTATTACTTTAAAAATACTGTTCAAGTCTTAGAAAATAGCCAAATAATAAATTGTTTCATTAAGTTTCTTTAAACAACCATAAACTATTATTGATAGATAACAAGGAATAATTGATAAATAATTGGCTGTTAGTTCCTCGAAAAAAGTGGTATTAAATGCGAATCGCTGCCAGTCCCTACAAAACATTTATCATGTACTTATTAGTTTATAACAAATTCAATGCATTTTTCATCATCTGCAAAGCTACTTAAAAACTTGTTCGGCTAGTCTCTTCCATCATTCTGGGTATTTTGAAATAAATCCAAATAGAAGCAGAATTTTCTTTTATTAAAAAAAAGTTCAAATCGAAAAAGAATGGTTTTCTAAAATAGAATTTATACACAGACTTTGTTCCCGCTGTGTAACGACCCAAAGGTGAGATGATGTTCTAAAGATGTCTTTAGAATCTTATGGCCACTAGGCATCTTGCCCTGTTGAAAATTCACAGCAATCGCATTATATGAGAATATAAAAAAAACAAGCGAGAAAAATTAAAGGTTTATTCTTCCAAAACAGGTTATTTACGTTTTCAATATTTAATCATTCAGGCATAAAGTCGCAAAAATAGCTAGGAATTTCCAACAGGATATTATTCTATAAAAATTTTAAACCTACTAAAAATTGTTCACCCGGGAAACTAGGATCTGTACAAACGAGTACTTTATACCTCAATCGTATCTTGTTGACTGGGCTTTATCATGTATAAAACATGTCATAAATAAAATCTGAATCGTGCCATTTAACATATAGTGAAATGCGAAGAATCTAAAATTCTCCTTGAATCCTAAACTCCTACTATATTTTGCCAGAGTCCTCGACTATTAGAAAACTTTTTTCCGTTACATCTGTCTCTGTAAAGTTCTAATGATTATTCTTCTTAATTATTAGTCTTCCTACTGTGTGAGCATGCAACTTTTTCACTTGTAGTACATAGACTGATGTGTAACATTAATTCTTTACAAAAATATAATACTTGCGTAAGAACCTAAGCTTTTATATAGTATAAAAAAAGCTGAAGATGGTTTGTCATGTTTGAGTATCTGGTTTCTTTTTGTTTCATTGGACAAGATTATCTTCCCTTTAAAGGCATTTTTACAAAGGCATATTTTAAATATATTTCTTGCTTTATTCAAGTTTTTCAATCATGATGTGCGTGATGCTTCAGATGTACTAATGCTGCTAATATATGTGTCTGTATCTCAGTGTTTTTACTAATTTTTATGTTTCTTTTTGGTGAAGGTTGTGAATACTTAATAAACTTACAATTTATTGAAAAATGTTAGCTTTTAGATAAGGATCATCTTATTTTTTAAGCTTACAGAACTTCGAGACGTACGATCTCTGCCAGCTGAGAGTATTTCTCGACAAGGATTCTGAAATTTTAATAATATTTTATCTTATTTAAAAGTTAGCAGATTTCTCATCCTTTATTTTATGTGACTGCATTCATGTCTCCGAGCTAAAGTATGCCTTTCAAATTTGGAAAATCTTTCCATTACCTTCTTTCTCACAAATGGATTTAGTAAGCTCCTTTCGTAAAGTACTTCATCTCAGTAAATAGAAGTTAAATTTGAATTATTAGACACCAATCACCATCGCTATCATAAACGTTCTTTAAATTGTACATACATCAGCTTGCTGCTTCGCTTTTTCTTTCAGATCATGACTTTAAGAGCACATAAGATTTAGTTATATATAAGTATTTATAGAACCGTTCGCTAGAAGTTTAGTTAATCGATACTTATTTGTAAAATATGTTTCGAAATTTGGCATTGGCTGCCTGAATACGGAATTTGAAGCGAATATTTTTTGTGATTTCTTAATCATAACATTACTATTGTGCTTACATTAATATTCTACTAGAAAATAGAGAAGATGTTATAGGTATGAGATTGTAATTGAAACTGATTTTATTAGATGTGACATGTGCATCACATACCGACTGTCCATCACAGTTGGCTTGCATAAATCAGCAGTGTTTGAACCCGTGTAGTATTCGGAATCCTTGCCAAAATGTCCAAGAGTGCAGCGTTGAAGACCATAGACCATTCTGTATTGCAGGTGAGAAAGGAAGATGTTGAAAGTGATTAAAACTGCATAAGTAATTCATTATAAATAACTATTGCGAAACTTAAAATTAAATCAAAGTTTAACTAAGAATTTACATATTGCTACACACAAGCGTTACGAACAATGTTATAGGACCAAAGAACGTTTGTCCACTCTGTGAAGAAGGAGAGCAATGTGACCCAGTTACCAATCAATGTGTAAGAGGTGTGTATCGTGCATGGGAAGAAAACTTTTGGTTTCTTAAGATCGATTTTTTAAATTTTAATTGTATATATGTAAGTACTGTATATAAGAAGACAGTCACATTGCAAAGTATAAACATTTACAGCATTGAGTCTGGAGTTCAAGCACAAAACTCTTCAAAGTTTCTTGCACAAGATGTGAAAATCTTCTTTTCTAAAATAAAAGAGACTAATTTTGACTTCAATTCATTAAATGCTTTCAAGAGAATTGCTTCATTGTCCATTTAAGGATTTTTTCTCTTCAGTTTGGTTCATTAAACATTCATGTTTCTTTAAAATCTCAGAGTTTTCAATGTAAATATATTCACAGTTCTGAAAACAAATGTGCTAAATGCAGTTTTTTCTAAAAATTACATACGCAGCGAAACAATGAGTTTTTACTGTTATACTTCTATTATTTATGCACAAAGTCTTGGGGCTATATGGGCTTTCTCACTCTTTCTTTAGTGGGTTGCACTAGCAACAGGGATTGTCCTCTGACAGAAACTTGCGTTGAGCAAGTTTGCCAGGAACCATGTCGCATTCGAAATCCTTGTGTTCAACATGCCGTTTGCATCAACACAAATCATGGAACTGACTGCAGTTGTGAAGAAGGTTACCACGGAAATGGATTTTCAGCTTGCGCTTTAGGTAAGTTCTGATTTGAAAGTTCATTATAATGAATTAGTTCAGGATTAGTACAATTTTTTATTGTTGTTTGTAGTCGACGATGATAGGAATGTTTGTCAGTACAACGAAGACTGTCCTCCATACAAGTACTGTGACCGTCTTAACAGACGCTGTATCGATCCTTGTTCGGAGGATATGTGCGGAGATAATGCCGAATGTTACCCAGAGAATCACAATGCTAAATGCAGATGTCCAGCAGGATTTGAAGGAAATCCTCAAATCGGTTGCCATCGCGGATCTCAAGATCCTTGCTTACCTAACCCATGTGGTGTTAATGCAGCGTGTGAAAATGATAATGGCAATCCTATTTGCTTCTGTCCAAAAGGACTTACTGGAAATCCGTTTGTACAGTGCAGTATGTATTACATTCAAATTAGTTAAAAAACAATCCCTCACACACTTTCAATCATACAGTTTTATCACAGAAGTATATTTTAGTTCCAGAAGGTGATCAGTGCCAAGACAATCCCTGCGGTTCCAGCTCTGGTTGTCGAGTGATAAATGGTCAAGTCAAATGCTTCTGTTTGCCAGGCTTCGAAGGAGAACCACCAGCTACTCCGTGTGTGCCTTACAGTAATCCTTGCGACTCATCTCCTTGCGGCCACAACACCCAATGTTCAGTCCTACCTAACGGAATTTATAAATGCACTTGCTTACCAGGTTTTATTGAAAGTCCCAACACAATTAGAGGATGT
>JAWWLR010000158.1:58456558-58471880 GCA_035041075.1 Acraspis erinacei | reverse complement strand
ACCAAATTGCAGACCAGAGTGCATCATTAACCAAGATTGCCCAAATCATCTTGCCTGTCTTCAATCCAAGTGCTCAGATCCATGCATAGGCTCATGTGGTTACAATGCTAAGTGCAGCGCTCAGAATCATCGCCCAGTCTGTGAATGCTATGAAGGCTACGAAGGAGACGCTCTCTTCGGATGCAATCTCAAAGGTACATAGTTGAGCTAATTTTAAGTGACTCATTATTCATTAGAATTTTGAATATATTTTCAGTTATTTATGAAAATGATTGATGTATTGTTTTGTCATGAAATACCTTTAATTTTTAGTAACACCTCCATTTGAACCTCCAAGCACCCCGTGCAGTCCTTCGCCATGCGGTTCAAACGCCAATTGCAACGAACGCAACGGTGCTGCTTCTTGCACTTGTCTATCCGATTACATAGGAGATCCTTACAAAGGTTGTAGACCAGAATGCGTACAGAACACCGAATGTCCGCATAATCTAGCTTGCATTGTGAACAAATGTAAGGACCCCTGTACAGGAGTTTGCGGATTAAATGCACAATGTCAAGTTTTCAATCATCAACCAACGTGTACATGTTTGTCTGGATATACGGGAAATCCTCAAATTTCTTGTTACCTACCACCTCCAGGTACGTGAACTCTTTTTTTATTCCACTCACATCGAATTTTTTAACGTATTCTACGGACTAACTTGATTTGGACTTTACAGGTCCTCCGCCACAAACAAATCCATGCCAACCTTCACCTTGCGGTGACTACAGTAAATGTCAAGTCATTGATGGTCATCCAGTTTGTTCTTGCGAACAAAATTACATTGGTACTCCACCAAACTGTAGACCCGAATGCTTAGTCAGCACAGACTGTGGAAACAACAAAGCTTGTATTAACCAACGTTGTCAAGATCCGTGCGTTGGAACATGTGGTCTGAATACAGACTGCCAGGTTATTAATCACAGCCCTGTGTGTTCTTGTATAAATGGATATTCCGGAGATCCATTCTATGGATGCGCGAGAGAAGGTAAGTCATAAAGACTTGGATTAATATGATGAATAGAAAATTTTACTAAACTAACCAAAAATTTTTGATGAATAGAACCAAAAACTACACCACCAATTGAACCGATTAGTAATCCTTGCGCCCCTTCACCATGTGGGCAATACTCGCAATGTCGGGATATCAATGGATTTCCGGCTTGTTCCTGCTTGCCAAATTATATTGGAAAAGCTCCAAATTGCCGACCTGAATGTCTCATCAACGAGGAATGTCCTGGAAATTTAGCTTGTCAGAACGAACAATGCACAAACCCTTGTCCTGGATCTTGCGGTGTAAACACCTTCTGTAATGTCATAAAGCATAATCCTATTTGTTCTTGCAATCCAGGATATACCGGAAATCCATTTACTGAATGTACACCTATTATAGAAGGTAAGTTAAACTAATATACTTCCAATTCAGTACATTGCTAAGTATGATTGCATTTGCCACTTCTTTAAGAACAAATTATTATGATTGTTCTATTTCAGCACCTAGTACAACTCAACAACCTCAAACACCTTGCATCCCATCTCCTTGTGGTGCCAATGCAATTTGTAATGAACGTAACGGTGCCGGATCTTGTACCTGCCTGCCTGAATATTTCGGAGATCCTTACATAGGTTGTAGACCAGAGTGTGTCACCAATTCTGAATGCGATCGCAGCAAAGCGTGTGTGAATAATAAGTGCATCAACCCATGCATTGGTGCATGTGGAGAAAATGCTTTTTGCCGAGTAGCCAACCATGCACCGACCTGCACATGCCTACCAGGTTACACTGGCAATGCATTGAACGCTTGTATATTGAAGGAAATAGTTACTCCAGGACCACCAACAGATCCATGTGAAGCTTTACCTTGTGGACCGTACAGCAATTGCAGAACACTCAACGGTCACGCAGTGTGTTCATGTCAACCTGGCTACATCGGCGCACCACCTGGTTGTCGTCCTGAATGCACTGGTAGTTCAGAATGTTCACAAAACAAAGCATGTATCAATTACAAGTGTGCTGATCCATGCCAAGGATCTTGCGGCGAGAATACCAAGTGTCAAGTCATTAACCATAATCCAACATGTAGCTGTGCCAACGGATATACAGGGGACCCTCTCCTTACTTGTACAAAAGAGGAAGTAGTTGGTCCAAATGGCCCAATTAGTCGAGAAAATCCCTGTACACCTGACATCTGCGGTCCGAACTCTCAGTGCCGAGAAATAAATGGTCAACCTGCTTGTTCCTGTCTAGCTAATTTTGTTGGCAGGCCTCCTAATTGCAGACCAGAATGCACCGATAACTCTGAATGTCCAACAACATCAGCATGTATTAATCAAAAGTGTAAGAATCCATGTCCTGGTGCTTGTGGCGAGATGGCTAGGTGTTCAGTTCAAAATCACTTACCACTGTGTACTTGTCCTGAGGGTTATGAAGGTGATGCATCGATCCGCTGCGAAATTGGATTGCCACCATGTAAGTTTGCGCAATTTTGAGTTTTAACCATTATAAATATACATTTTTTATTTCTTTGTGAGACACCTTCAAATATGGCTTTCCTATTTTTTAGCTACTGAACGTCCAAATCCTTGTTTGCCTAATCCCTGCGGACCAAATGCTCTTTGTCGTGAAAAAAGCAGAGCTGGTGCCTGTGTCTGTCCACCAGAATTTATGGGTGATGCTTATGATCTTCAGAGAGGTTGTCATAGAGAATGTGAAGTGAATAACGATTGTTCGAGCAACCTGGCTTGCGTTGGATTTAAATGTATTGATCCCTGTCCTGGTACATGTGGTACTTTGTCATTCTGCAACGTTCAAGATCATATTCCTAAGTGCTCATGTCCACCTGGTTACACTGGAGATCCAAACTTTGCTTGCGAACAGGAAAGAAGTACGTTTTTTAAATGATACTATTTAAAAATTGGGATTTAATTTTAACACTGAAATAATAATGTTAATAAATGTTATTAAATTTTTATTTTAGTAATAATTCCAAGGAACCCCTGCTCACCGTCACCTTGTGGACCCAACAGTAAATGCAGAGAAATTAATGAGCAACCGGTTTGTACCTGCTTACCGGATCACATTGGATCACCGCCATCCTGCAGACCTGAGTGTCTTGTTAATGCCGAGTGTCCAGTTAATTTTGCTTGCATTAATCGAAAATGCGCTGACCCTTGCCCCAACACTTGCGGTTTAAGAGCAATCTGTGCTACCAAAAATCACATTCCAATTTGTACATGTCCTTCAGGATTCACAGGAGATCCTTTCAAAATATGCTTCCCTCAAGAAGAAATTGCAACTACCGAAAGACCTCCATCTTGTACTCCATCTCCCTGTGGTCCCAACTCGCAGTGTCAAGTCATTTCTGGCAGTCCTGCCTGCTCATGCCTTCCGAACTACATAGGTGTTCCACCGAACTGCCGTCCTGAGTGTGTCTTAAGCTCGGAATGCCAGAGTCATTTGGCTTGTATCAATGAAAGGTGTCAAGATCCGTGCTCCGGATCATGCGGTGTCAATGCTCAGTGTCATGTATTAAATCACATTCCTGTTTGTACATGTATGGATACCTACATAGGAGATCCATTCAAGTTCTGCTCACCTATTCCACCAAGTAAGTACTATTGGATGTCAGTTCTCAATCAAAGTGCTCGGTTATCTAAATAGCAATATCGGTCAATGTTACTTATTTTTCCTTTCAGGTACACCAAGGACCATAATGGAGATCGACCCTTGCAATCCTTCACCGTGTGGACCTAATGCTATTTGTCGTAACGGTGAATGCACATGCGAGCCCGAGTATACCGGAAATCCGTATGAGGCTTGTCGTCCAGAATGCATTCTTAATTCAGAGTGTCCTCGCGATAAAGCATGTATGAGGTTTAAGTGCAAAGATCCTTGCCCTGGCATTTGTGGACAGCTTGCTCGATGTGATATAGTCAATCATATTCCGGTATGTTCGTGTCATGATGGATATAGTGGAGATCCATTCGTGAGCTGCCGCTTGAAACCGAAAGGTATTTTTAGTAATATTTTGTACTTAGATAGTGTGTTTTTGAAAACAAAGAATATAATGTATTGTTGTTCAAAAATTGCAGATGCATTGGTAACTAACCCATGCACACCGTCGCCTTGTGGACCTAACAGTGAGTGTCGGAATATTGCTAATAATCCGGTATGCTCCTGCCTTCAAGGCTATCTAGGAACACCACCATCCTGCAGACCAGAGTGTGTAGTTAGTCCAGAATGTCCACCAACAAGAGCTTGCATAAATAAAAAGTGCACGGATCCATGCTTAGGAGCTTGCGGTTTAAATGCTCGTTGTGAAGTCATTAATCATTCCCCAATATGTAGCTGTCTCCCTGGTCAATCAGGTGATCCTTTCAGAAGCTGTTACGAAATTGAAAGTAAGTTTCGTTATACATATCATGCTTCTCAGTCCAAAAAGGACATAAATAGTAAATACCAATACATTCTTTCAGTGCAACTGGAACCTAAAACTGATCCCTGCAATCCATCGCCTTGTGGTCCAAACGCTCACTGTCGAAATATAAACAATAATTATGAATGCTCTTGCCTGCCATCGTACATCGGATCACCACCGGCATGTAGACCCGAATGTGTGATAAACCCAGATTGTCAATCAGACAAGTCTTGCATTAATTCTAAATGTCGAGACCCATGTCCTGGATCCTGCGGAGAAAACGCAGAGTGCAGAGTTATAAATCATGCTGTTAGTTGCTCATGTTCACCCGGATACACAGGAAATCCGTTTGTCCAATGCATTCGCCAAATCATAGGTAATGTATTTCATTGAAAATTCTTCTTTTTACTGTGCAAATTGAATGCAACATATTATTGTAATCATATATTTTAATCCAACAGAGTATATCAATCCGTGTGAGCCCTCTCCATGTGGAGCTAACGCTATTTGTCAACGGCGAGATAATGTAGGCGCATGTATCTGCATTCAGGATTACCATGGTAATCCGTACGAAGGTTGTCAACCAGAGTGCATTCTCAGTTCCGATTGTCCAACAAACAAAGCTTGCATTCGAAATAAGTGTGAAGATCCTTGCTTAGGAATCTGTGGAACAGATGCTTTGTGTTCAGTTGTAAATCACATTCCCACCTGCACTTGTTTCCCCGGATTCGTCGGCGATCCATTCAACACCTGCACGCGCCAAAGAGAAAGTACGAAGCATACTAATTCTCAAATTTCTATCGTCTCTAATAACACAATCTTTATACTATATCTTGGAATTTTTTCAGTTCCTCCTGAAGTGACGCCATGTGCTCCATCACCATGTGGCCCCAACAGTATCTGTCGCGCAATTAATGGTCAAGCTGTATGCTCATGCGAAGATTCTTACATCGGCTTACCTCCAAATTGTAGACCAGAATGTGTTGTAAACTCAGAGTGTCCTCAAAATCGAGCATGCTACAAATATAAATGCACAGATCCTTGTCCGGGAACTTGCGGTATGGGAGCACAATGCAGAGTTACCAGTCACAGTCCATTCTGCAGTTGTCCTGCGGATATGACAGGCGATCCATTCATAAGATGTTATCCCGAAGCTCGTGAAAAACAACCTCCATTAAGTATTGCGAAAAATCCTTGCGTGCCGAACCCTTGTGGTCTTTACGGAGAATGTAGAGAAATCGGAGAACAGCCAGTATGCTCCTGCTCACGAGATTACATTGGATCGCCTCCCAATTGTCGCCCTGAGTGTTCAGTCAACACAGATTGTCCATCGATCCAAGCATGTATTTCTGAAAAATGCAGAGATCCTTGTATCGGATCTTGTGGTCAGAATGCTGACTGTCGTGTGCAGAATCACATTCCAACGTGCCTTTGCCAACCAGATTATACTGGAGATCCTTTCAGTCTCTGCTCACCACTTATAAAAGGTGAATTATCTTTTGAATATGTTGACTTTTTCCCGTTCTTATAATTGTTTCACGGTTTTCTAAATAGTACGATTCTTCCATTCGCAGAATTACCTCCAAGTCCTGATCCATGCAATCCATCTCCGTGTGGAGCTAATGCTCTCTGCGATAATGGAGCCTGCACTTGTTTCCCTAACTACTTTGGCGATCCATACTCCAACTGCAGACCAGAGTGTACGTTAAATACAGACTGTCCACGAACACAATCATGTATCAATCAAAGGTGCATAGATCCATGCCCGGGTACTTGCGGAACTGGTGCTCAATGTGACGTTATCAATCACATTCCTACCTGTAGCTGTTCATCAGGCACGACGGGAAATCCGTTCACCGGTTGCCGTAAAGTTATTCAACCTGGTAAATACTTTTTTTCATTTTATATCGAAAGCTCTGGAGGCCCTCGCGGGAGACTCATTCTTCAATGACTACATCTCAATACTTATTTCCAGTTTTCACGAATCCGTGTATGCCATCGCCATGTGGACCTAACAGCAACTGCATAGTTGTCAGCGACCATCCAGTCTGTTCGTGTCAATCGAACTTTGTCGGCAGTCCGCCAAGTTGTAAGCCGGAATGTGTCGTCAGCGCTGAATGTCCACTTACCCAAGCATGTCTTGGAAATAAATGTCAGAATCCATGTCCGGGTACCTGCGGTCAAAATGCTAAGTGTATGACGGTCAATCACAATCCTATATGTACATGTGCTGATGGTTATACTGGCGATCCGTTTATCAGATGCTATCCAAATGAAGGTAAGCAATGTTTCGAAATCTGCAATGCCACAAAATTTGTTTTTTGAAAATTTATTAAAAATGAAAGAACCTTTTTTTATTCAGACAATATAACTTATTAATCAATTTAAATGCTTAGATGTTCGTGGACCTGCAGACGAACCATGCAAACCATCACCTTGTGGACCCAATGCAGAATGTCATGTCCGTGGAGAGACATCTGCATGCTCATGTTTGCCAAACTACATTGGACTTCCACCAAACTGCAGACCCGAGTGCACGATCAATCCCGAGTGTCCAGCTCATCTTGCCTGCATTCAGCAAAAGTGTAGTGATCCTTGTACCGGTCGTTGCGGAATCAACGCTCAGTGCTTTGTCATCAATCACAACGCGGCATGTACATGTCTAGAAGGCTTCGCCGGTGATCCCTACAGCAGTTGTCAACCTTCCAGCAAGGGTGAGTCCTGTTATTATGCTTACTATTTGCATGAATTTTAACCTTTCTTGCATGCACAGCAGGTAAGTTCTGTCCTGTCTCAAGAACTTAGGAAAAGTATGTACAATAAAAGAGTAGAAAATCTTTCAGTCTTCGTTTAGTTGCTGCTACTTCAAGTATAATAATGGCTTCTTGTTTCATATTGAAAGAACAAAGACTAGTAGGGGAAAACAATAGTAATATTACCTGTATTGTGTCAAAAGGGCTATTGTTCTCTTGAAAAATAGCGAGTCGTTGAAATCAATTTGTTTTAATTCAAATGCTCTTTGATTTCCTAATTGATAATCGTGTCTCAAGTTAGTTAAATAGCGATTTTTATGAACCCGGCCACGGATTCGGATGAATCTTGCTGAAAAACTTTTAGGTTTTATGGAAACTTGAACTGTTTTGGAGCTGCAAACATTTTTCGAAACGTACAATGTCGACGACTTTTCATATCTTTGCTCAAGTTTATCATATTATTGGAGAAAGTCGGCCAATTTCTTTTTGCGTTCGTCTACGGATTTTAATGATCTTGGTGAAAAACTTAAAGATTTTACTCAAACTTGATCTGTTATGGAGGTGCACATCTATAACAAATCGAGTTGCAGTTAAAACTTAAAGCTTTTCACCAAGATACAGAGAAGTCCGTAGCTGAACCCAGAAAAAAATTGGTTGACTTTCGCCATGAATGAGAAATTTCAGAGAAAATATGAAAGATAGTTGATTTTGGGCGTTTTGAAGAAATTGTGCATCTTTATTGCTGTTTCAGTTTCAGTAAAACCTAAGACTTTTTCCCCAAAATTCATCAGAACTAATATGTGTTAACCATTACCATCGCTCCTTTCTCTTCACAATATCCAAGGACGATAGAACCAGTATGAAGCCGGTTCATGAATTCAAAAATATATAAAAACATTTAAAATGATTTTAAAACACGTGATAATATTTTTAAATACTCTCAAGATCTCACAGTCATGTTGATTCAATTTGGAAAAAGAAGCGCATTACATAGTTAGTGAAAACGGTCAATAAAACATTGACATCCAGTTTCATTAAAAGGAAACACTTATCGATCCCTGAAAACTCAGGGAATCTATGGTGTTAAATATCATGCGATTAGGCGTACGCTTCTGCGATTTATTATTTCTGCTTAGCCGCGACCTTATAAGGAAATTAAGGTCTGCTTAAAAGGGGTAAATTACATTTATTGAACTACTGTACCCTTTCTAGCAGAAATCTACCCCGTTGAGATGTTGACCCCTTGTACGCCGTCCCCCTGCGGTCCCAATGCCATTTGCAAAGAGCAAAATGGCGTAGGCTCCTGCTCATGTGTACCTGAATATATTGGAGACCCATATGAAGGATGTCGTCCCGAATGTACAGTCAATTCTGACTGCATGTCTAACATGGCCTGTATCCGATCGAAATGCCAAAATCCCTGTCCCGGAACATGTGGTCAGGATGCTCAATGTCAAGTTGTAAACCACTTGCCCAGTTGCTCTTGCATTCCTGGATTCACAGGAGACCCATATCGTTTATGCGTTCCCCCGCCACGAACTCGTAAGTCATTCATAAGTTATTGGAGTTCGCACAAAATTAATCCTGGTCGCAGATCACGCATAACCAGATGCCACGGGCTTAAGTAGAATTTACGCAACTTAACGATTTACCAAAACCCAGTAGATGAGTGAGGGGATTTATTATCATAGATTCCTACCTTACCGACATCGAGTCAGTTCGAAAACGCAAATGGTTCGTGTCGCTGCTAGGCTACTAGAATCTTCTAGATCTCGTCATAAAATTATATTGCAAAATTTTGAAAAACGAATTTCGCGTATGCAACTTCAAGGTTATTTATCATTTTATCAGAAATATACTTGAAGGTGTTTACGCAAGATTCGTTTCTCACAAGTGCGCCATAAAATTTTATAACTTCATGGAGAACATTCTAGAATCTTAGCACGAACATGAACCACTTGAGTTGCCAAACGGTCTCGGTGTCGGTAAGATAGAAATCTAGGATTCAAAACTCATCTACTAACACCTGCTTAAGTTTACCGCAAAGCACAGTACAAAATTTTGTGCAATAACACTTCGCAAGTTTACCACATTTGCATACAGCCTCGATTACTCACGATAAAATAGTATTAATAAATTAACAGATTAATTTTGCACACGTATTAATTATTTACATGTGTGCACTTACCATTGGATTATTCCAATTTACCATTTTAATCTTAAGTTTACTTAACTCGAAGGTCAACCCTTTATTTGGCAATATAATTGTAGCACTTTTTTTGCCTTATGCTACAATTTATAATTATAACTTGCAATCCGTTATTCTATTAATTTGGTTGCATTTAATTTTATTTAAAAGATAAGATAAGGTAAAATTCCAAATGGATCGATAAATGTCCTGAGATTTTTTTAGAGCCAAAATAATGGTCAAAAATCGTAATTCTCAGAATTTTGTAAAATCGCTTTTCTTAATCTGAGGAGTATGCCCATTTTTCAAAATTTGTATGAACTTTACTATAATGAGTTCAGCTAGTAGGAAAAAATCTCATTTTTAGAGTAAATTTAACTTAAATATTAATCCTGGAAGCTTTGCAAATTACTTTTAAAACTTGTTTTGCCTTTGAACACTTTCCGTTATTTACAGAACATTTTCAAAAATATGCAGAAGATTTTAGTAACAGAAATAGCCAAATCATTATTTAATACAGTGTTTTGCAATTTTTATTTTTAATATCTTTTGAATTTTTTGTAGCTACTTTTTTAATATCAGCAAGGTTCAAGTGCTTAAGTAAAATTTTGTGATAATTTGCAGTGTTCTCAGAATTGATTTAAAGGGGTCACTAAAAATAATATTTTCTCCTAGATGGAGTCATTAATGTAAAATTGATTAAAAGTGAATAAAATGGAATATTGCCCGCATTAGAAAAAAAATTACTAAAGTCTATTAAAAAATTCTGAGGATAACCGATTTTTCTATAATCTTTTGACTCCGTAAAATGTCAGGATCCATTCCGAATTTTACGTAAGTTTTAATGGATTCAAAACTAAACTTTTCAGTAAGAAGCCTGTTTTTTATTTCTAAATTTTTTGTATTTAAGTTTTTATTTTGTGCCTAGAATTAAAAGATTCAGGGGATTTTATATTTTGACCTCTTGGTCACCTGATTTGAATGATTCGGAGAGAAAATTCTGGAGGTTAATGTCTGTGATAGGAAACCAAAATTGGAAACCTTGGCTGTGCCTTTTTTTAATTTAACAAGATTAATAATATGCCAAATGAAGTGTAGATTAAATATTAACGAATATTAAAATTACTCAACGATTACATTCCGGCTTTAAGTAACATGATTGAAAATAACTTAATTTGACAAAACAATTTATTTATTGTTCTTGTATGGAAACTTTCAACGACTTTTTTTGACTTTATAGAATAAGGCTAGTAAGAATGGTTAAGTTACTCAAATTATTTTTGCCCAATAAAATAAAAATTATTGGTTGACATCTGAAAGTTATAAACTAAAAAAGGAAATTTGATCATTGTAGAATTTTTTTAAATGCCCAAAAATAAATGTTTTTTGTGATTGATAATTTGGTAAAAAGTTTAGTATATTGAATTTGAAAATTCCTCTGCTGCGAAAGAAACACGTTATCATTTTTCTTTTTCGGAAGACTTTTTTCATGTTTTTTTTTGCGATTTTGAAATTATTTGAACACACAAAAAATCGTTTCAAAGGAACATAAATAATAGCATGTTTCTTTGTTTAAAAATGAACAAATTTCTGGTTGAATACATTCAAACTTTTCCAAAAATTGTGCAGTCAACTAGAACAAAAAAGATGTTTAATGCGCATTTACAAAAGTTTCAAAATTGAACAGAAAGTTTTTTTAATTTATATTTTTATATTACTGACCTACAGCTAAAATACTATACACAACAACAATTTCTATACTTTTTTAACCAATAGATTTTTTTTTTTAATTCAACGATTTAAAAATACTTTGTTTTCCGATGCCAACCCTCAATTTTTTTCACTGGGACCAAATGATTCGATTAATTTGAGTATTTTTACGCCATTTATTACATAATAAACTTTTTTTAATTGCAGGACTTTTTAGACAAAATAATAGTCAATGAAATCAATGTCAAATTAAGTTAGACAATTTGAATGGAAGATTTAATAAAACGGTAAAAAGAGCTACTGAAATACATAAATTAAGAATAATTATTAATATTTTAATAATTATAACATTGCTTTTAACAATTAAAGTGATGGTATTAATTTGGATTAATTAATAGTTGGATTTTTTGGAAAACTTAAGTCATGTTTGTCGCTTTACATTATAATGCAAGTAAAATGTATGAAATGAAAGTTTAACCAAAATTAGAAATATTTTTATGTGATATATATAACTTACATATATAAAATATTTATTAAAATATGTGTTAATATGTTCTCAATGTTTCATGTTTAATTTTTCAATGTGTCAACATTCATCATAATATAACCTGGGGTGGACTGGTATCTTAAAATTTATATTTTGATAACGAAAGTTCAAAGATACGAACCTACCAGGCCACCCTAAATGTGACATTTTAATATTTCACAAAACATTCTGTTGTGTCACAACTTTTGTTTGCAGCTTTAAATGTTAAATAATAACTAAAATTTAAATAATAAAGTCATTTAAAACATTCATTATTGCGAACATCCATATTAGATGAAGAGACTTTTTTGTTGTTGAAATTTTTGATCGAAAGTGATTACATAGAGACAACTAGCAATTAAATACATTAATTACAGCTATAGAAAATGATGATCCCTGCGTACCCTCACCATGTGGGCCAAATAGTCAATGCCGAGTTATAAATAATCAGTCAGTGTGCAGTTGCATTCCGACATATTTGGGAAGTCCGCCTGGATGTCGACCCGAATGTGCAATCAGTTCTGAATGTCCGACAAATAAAGCATGTATTAACCAAAAATGTGTAGACCCATGTGTTGGTCTTTGTGGTCAAAACACAATTTGCAGAGTTGTAAATCACAGTCCCATTTGTGCCTGTAAACCGGATTGCACAGGAGACCCCTTCACCAGATGTTTCCCTATACCAAGTAAGACAATATTTGAAAATTGCGGATCTAACAAAACAGCCTGTTTAAGTAGTTTGAAGTGTTGTCAGTCAGATGTTTGAGAAAAAAGTACTTTCTTTAAGTTTTAATTTTAAATTAGCAAAGTGAAGCGATTAATTGCTTTTACTGCTATAACGCTTTAAAAATTATACCCGATCGAAGGTACGCTTATGAAGAAATTTTTGCGCTTTTAATGAAATATTTGCGCTCATGATGAAATATTTGCGCTTGCGATGACAGATTTGCGCTTATGATGACATTTTTGAGCTTATATAGGAATATTTGCGCTCGTGATGAAGTGTTGGTGCTTATGATAAATATTTTGCGCTTATGAAGGAATATTTGCGCTCGTGATGAAATCTTTATGCTTATGATGTCCATTTTGCGCTTATGAAGAAATATTTGCGCTTATAAAGAAATGTTTGCGCTCCTGATGACATTTTTGCGCTTATGATGAAATATTTCGATGCTCTATGTTAAATAAAAAAATGCGTCTAAAACGATCACTCTCTACATCACCGTCTGAAGGAAATAGTTTACTTTTTGAATTGGCCCTCAGTTTTTATTACATATTGTACGTGGGAAACGGCAGATAAGTTTGGTAATTAATACTCTCTGGGTTGTTATACCCTATCCTTCCACCTATTTAAAAAAAATGTTGATATTTAATGTGATCTACTTCATAAGTTGTTATCAACTTATAAATGGCTATAATTGGCATAATGACCACTGAAGGTTCTCTGCTACTTATTTCCGCAACTGCCAAAGTTTCAAATTTAAGTGGTTGAGTAGATTCGATTTTCTCAACTAATCAGGTCAATCCCAGTCCAAGACTTTTGCGTTAAGTAAGAGGGTACTGTATTAATTGAAATTCTTTCCAAATCACACTGAATTCCTTTAAATTCTTTGTATTTTCTCAATACCTTGAAGTGCTTGAATTCCCTGAATTTCTCCAATTTCCTAACTTGCTTGAACAGTCTAACTTCCTCGAATTTCTTAAATTCCTGAAAACCTCAGAGTTCCGCGAATTCCCTGAAATTCGTGAAATCTTTTAATTGTCTAAAATCCTTTAATTCTCTAAATATCCTAAATACCTTGAATATTTCAAATTCCGTGAACCCCTGGAATATTCTGAAATCCTTAAATGCTCGGAATTTTCTAGCTTCTCTAAATACCCTAAATCCATTGAATTACCTGAACTTCTTGATTTCCTTGAATAGCCCGAATTCTCTAAATATTCGGAATTCCCTTCATTAATTGAATGTTTCTAAATTCCATACATTCCTTAAGTATTCGGAATTCCTGAAATGTCTTAAATATTCGAAATTCCTTAAATTCTTTCAATTACTAAAAACGACTATATTCTTTCAATCCCCTAAATAGTTTGAATTCCATTAATGTTATAAAATTCCCTGAGTTCCTTGATTTCCCTGAATTTACCGAATTCTTTAAATATTTGAAATTCCCTAAATCAATTGAATATTTTAGAATGCCCTGCATTGCTTGAATATTCGAAATTCCTGAAATTGCCAAAATATTCTGAATTCCCTGAAATACTAGAATATTTCCAATTCATTGAATTCCCTGAAATTTTTGAATATTTTAAATATCTGCATTTTTTTTAAATGCTGCGAATTCCCTGAATTTCGTGAAATCTTTTGTCTAAAATCCTTTAATTCTGTGAATATCCTGAATACCTTGAATATTCCAAATTCCGTGAACTCCTTGAATATTCTGAAATCCTTAAATACTCGGAATTTCCTAGCTTCTCTAAATACCCTAAATTCATTGGATTACCTGAACTTCTTGATTTTCTTGAATAGCCCGAATTCCCTTCATTAATGGAATTTTTCTAAATTCCATGCATTCCTTAAGTATTCGGAATTCCTGAAATTTCTTAAATATTCGAAATTCCTTAAATTCTTTAAATTACTAAAAACAACTATATTCTTTCAATCCCCTAAATAGTTTGAATTCTTTTAATGTTATAAAATTCCCTGAATTCCGTGATTTCCCTGAATTTGCCGAATTCTATAAATATTTGGAATTCCCTAAATCAATTGAATATTTGAGAATGGCCTGCATTGCTTGAATATTCGAAATTCCTGAAATTTCCGAAATATTCTGAATTCCCTGAAATACTAGAATATTTCCAATTCATTGAATTCCCTGAAATCTTTTAATATTTGAACTATCTGCATTTTTTTGAAATGCTCCGAATTCCCTGAATTTCGTGAAATCTTTTAATTGTCTAAAATCCTTGAATTATCTAAATATCCTGAATACCTTGAATATTCCGAATTTCGTGAACTCCTTGAATATTCTGAAATCCTTAAATACTCGGAATTTCCTAGCTTCTCTAAATATCCTACA
Source organism: Acraspis erinacei (assembly GCA_035041075.1). Lineage (NCBI taxonomy): Eukaryota > Metazoa > Arthropoda > Insecta > Hymenoptera > Cynipidae > Acraspis > Acraspis erinacei. Next base: position 58,457,169 of record JAWWLR010000158.1, on the reverse strand, counting down.
TCCATTGAATTACCTGAACTTCTTGATTTTCTTGAATAGCTCGAATTCTCTAAATATTCGGAAATCCCTTCGTTAATTGAATGTTTCGAAATTCCATGCATTCCTTAAGTATTCGAAATTACTGAAATTTCTTAAATATTCGAAATTCCTTAAATTCTTTAAATTACTAAAAACGACTATATTCTTTTAATCCCCGAAATATTTTGAATTCCATTAATGTTATAAAATTACCTGAGTTCCTTTATTGCCCTGAATTTACCGAATTCTTTAAATATTTGGAATTCCATAAATCAAATGAATATTTGAGAATGTCCTGCATTGCTTGAATATCCGAAATTCCTGAAATTGCCGAAATATTCTGAATTCCCTGAAATACTAGAATACTTCCAATTAATTGAATTCCCTGAAATACTAGAATACTTCCAATTAATTGAATTCCCTGAAATTTTTGAATATTTAACTATGTGCATTTTTTTTAAATGCTCCGAATTCCGCGAATTCCCTGAAATTCGTGAAATCTTTTAACTGTCTAAAATCCTCTAATTCTCTAAATATGCTGAATACCTTGAATATTCCAAATTCCGTGAACTCCTTGAATATTCTGAAATCCT
>JAWWLR010000158.1:58429260-58445214 GCA_035041075.1 Acraspis erinacei | reverse complement strand
GTATTTCTGGTTATACTGGAGATCCTTTCCGTTATTGCAGTCCAGCCAGAATACCTGGTAATTTTAATAAATTAGCATTATTTTTTAATATCAATCAATTTAGGACTGCAAATACAAGTAAAATTCTTTTTAGACCTGGCTGATCGAATAGATCCATGTAGTAGGTCCCCTTGTGGTCCCTACAGTCAATGTAGAAATGTAAATGAGCAAGCTGTGTGTTCATGTCTACCTGGCTTTATAGGAAGCCCACCTGCATGTCGACCCGAATGTGTTGTGAGCACAGAATGCGCATTAGATAAATCGTGCATTAATCAAAAGTGCACAAATCCATGTCCAGCTTCTTGTGGTCTAAGTACAAACTGTAACGTTATAAACCACAGTCCTATCTGTACTTGTAAAAATGGATACACAGGAGATCCTCTGACTAGATGTTTCTTGCTGCCAAGTAAGACCTTGTCAACTTTACACAATATCTGTTTACAATCCGAAATAACAGTTCCGCGACTAAATCTTAACATTTATTATCTTCCAGAACCAATAAAAGAAATAAGTGTGCTTCAAAATCCATGTGTACCTTCACCGTGCGGATCATATTCAGAATGTCGTGACGTAAATAATTTGCCGGCTTGTTCATGCGCGCCATCATACATTGGATCCCCACCTAACTGTAGGCCTGAATGTACGATAAACTCAGACTGTCCAAGTAATCAAGCTTGTTTAAATGAAAAATGTCGAGACCCATGTCCAGGTTTATGCGGACTTTCAGCTCGTTGTTCAGTTCTTAATCATGTTCCATCCTGCACTTGTATTGAAGGTTTTAGTGGGGATCCTTTCATAAACTGTTACCCAAAACCACCACCACGTAAGGATTTATTTTATTATTTCTCTGAAATCTGTACCTGCTCGGCAGCATATCAATAAACCCAATATAATTTTCTTTAGCAACAGAACCTATCGAGACAGATCCTTGTAATCCATTCCCGTGTGGAGCAAACACGCTATGTAACAATGGCATTTGTAGCTGTCAGGCTGAATATACAGGAGATCCCTATAGTGGTTGCCGACCAGAATGTGTTCTTAATTCAGACTGCCCCCAAAACAGAGCTTGTGTGAAAAACAAGTGTATAGATCCATGTTCTGGAACTTGTGGGTCTAATGCACAATGCAACGTGTACGACCATGTTCCAATGTGTAGTTGTCCATCGGGCATGACAGGCAATGCTTTTCTGTCGTGTTTTCCTCAAGAAGGTATGTTTAAACGAGAGGAAAGAGGGAAGGTTTATTTTGTTTCAACAATCGAAAAATGATATGATAATTTTGAACCCTGATTCAGTAAATCGTATTTTCTGAAAATAAAAAATTCCCCACGATGACACAATGGGAACTTTAGGGCCAATGTAGTAAAAAGTAGCATTAACTGATTTTTCTGAAACTCGAAAAGCATAAGACCTTGAGCGGTGGGATAATCCAAATCTTGCAAATGAACCTTCCCTTATTTTCTTATATTAACACATAGATTTGAATTCTCGTTTTCAACTTAGAGTCGAAAAGATAATCAATCTAGGAATTTAGTTCAATGTAAATGACCAATAACATTAGAAATTAATATCTCCGTCTTTCTTATGCGTTATCAATACAGATCAAACACCAATTGACGCGTGTAATCCATCACCTTGTGGACCAAATAGTAGATGCAGACCTATCAATGGTCAAGCAGTATGCACCTGTGTATCAGGTTATATTGGAAGTCCGCCGTCATGCAGACCAGAGTGTATCGTTAGTTCAGATTGTCCAAGAGATAAAGCATGCAGTAATCAAAGATGTATTGATCCTTGTGAAGGAACTTGTGGCTTGCGTGCAGAATGTAAAGTTGTCAATCATAATCCTTTCTGCAGCTGCCCTTCGGGTCTCTCTGGTTCTCCGTTTACAATATGTGAAACAATAAGTAAGGACAGGAGACAGAAATTCCTTTTGATGTGTTTTGTTTTTCGAAGAAAAGTACAATATTCTAAATCAACCTTTTTACTTGCAGCTGTCAGACCAGTCATAAATACATGTCAACCATCTCCTTGTGGACCTAATGCCCAATGCAATGTTGTGAACGAGGCACTTTCATGTGCCTGTTTGCCAGGATTTTTAGGTTCCCCACCGAACTGTAGACCCGAATGTGTTAGTAATAGCGAATGTCCGAGTCAGCAAGCCTGCATTAATCAAAAGTGTAAAGATCCTTGCCTAGGATCATGTGGTCCAAACGCTGAATGTCGAGTAGTAAGTCATTCTGTTATGTGCATGTGCCCCATTGGTTACAGTGGTGATCCATTCACGCAATGCATACTCAAACAACGTAAGTTAAGCTCCTATATTCAACAAAATCTTTCTATTATCCCGGATTATCAATTCAATCATTTTTTCTTAGAAACTGCCATCGAAATTGTTAATCCTTGCACGCCATCACCTTGCGGTACAAATGCCGTTTGTAGAGAACAAGGCAATGTCGGATCATGTGCATGTTTGCCGAATTATTTGGGAAATCCTTATGAAGGATGTCGTCCAGAATGTACCATCAGTTCTGACTGTCCTTCGAATTTAGCTTGTATTCGATCTAAATGTCAAAATCCATGCCCTGGAACTTGTGGTCAGAATGCAGATTGTTATGTTACAAACCATCTACCCCAGTGTGTCTGCCTCACTGGGTACTCGGGAGATCCATTCCGTTTTTGTTCTATTGCATCGCAAGCTGGTAAGAATCTAATATAAAAAGTTGTTGATCAACAGAATAGGTTAACGGTTATAAAAATTCAACATTTTTGTTGTCATACAGTAATATCAGAAGATCCTATAGAACCATGCCGTCCCTCGCCTTGTGGTCCAAACAGTCTGTGTCGAAATGTTAATGGGCAAGCTGTGTGTACATGTCAACCGCAATATACTGGAAGCCCACCTTCTTGTCGCCCAGAATGTACAGGGAGTGCAGAATGTCCAATGGATAAAGCATGTATAAACCAAAAGTGTGTAAATCCCTGTCCCAGTCCGTGTGGAAGAAGTACTACTTGTAGAGTGATCAATCATAGTCCAATTTGTACATGTCAAAACGATTATACTGGAGACCCATTTGTTAGATGCTTCCCTGTTCAAAGTAAGTTTTGTGCCAGAAGCAATAATTTAAATTTCGATTTCCTAATTTTTATTTTTGTTAGTACGCGTTGCATCTAATCAATTATTTACAGAACCAGTAACACCACCAACAGCACAAAATCCATGTATACCATCCCCATGTGGCCCATTTTCGGAATGTAGAGCGATTGGAGATGCACCATCTTGCTCTTGTTTACAATCATACATCGGTAGTCCTCCGAACTGTAGACCTGAGTGTACAATAAATTCTGATTGCCCTAGTAATAGTGCTTGCATTCGAGAAAAATGCAGAGATCCTTGTCCCGGATCCTGCGGGTTATTTGCTCAGTGTTCAGTTAATAATCATGTACCAATTTGTACTTGTCCACAAGGATATACTGGAGATCCATTCACCAGCTGCGTCTTGCAACCAATCACATGTAAGGATATTCCATTTTTTCATAGCTCCCCTAAATGAATCCTTTAAAACTAAAATGCAGAATATAAAACCTATTGTTTTAATTTCCTTACTCAAGTTTATTTGGTACTATTATAGCTATACAAGAAACAACTGTAGACCCATGTAGTCAATCGCCTTGTGGACCGAATGCTATTTGTGATGACGGGTCTTGTACTTGCCAAGCAAACTATTTCGGAGATCCATATTCAGGCTGTCGACCAGAATGTGTTCTGAATACAGATTGTCCTTCTAACAGAGCATGTCTAAGAAACAAATGTATCGATCCTTGTCCTGGCACGTGCGGTCAAAATTCCTTATGTAACGTCTACAACCACATACCCATGTGCAGTTGTCCAGGCGGCATGACAGGAAATGCTTTTATAGCATGCTCGCCCGTGAGAGGTATTAATATAATTAACAATAATTTGACTGAATTATTTTTACTTTGTACAGAACTTAGTTTTCACATGAACTTTGATCGAATAATAAAATATTTTTATGTGATCGGAGATTATCTAGAAAATATCTTCTATTCATAGCAAAGAAAAATCAGCACTCAGTAAAGTACAGTGATTACAAATCAATAATATTTTTAAATAGATCTACCACCAAAGACTCAACCATGTGACCCATCACCATGTGGTCCTAATAGTCAATGTCGGGAAATAAACGGACAAGGAGTTTGCTCATGTATTTCTGGTTTTATTGGAAGTCCTCCGACTTGCAGACCAGAATGCATTGTTAGCACGGATTGTTCTCCTATGGAATCATGCATCAATCAAAAATGCAGTAATCCATGTGTTGGTTCCTGCGGCATTTCAGCAATTTGTCAAGTAGTGAATCATAATCCTATCTGTAGTTGCCCTGAAAGAATGACCGGCAATCCATTCATCAGATGTACACCTGCGCGTAAGCTCTTCTACAAAATTTTGAACGAACTGATTTTCTATTTAACTTTGACTTTCTCTAAAAATCAAAATAATATTTCAGTGATTGAACCACCGATAAGACAGAATCCTTGTCAACCATCACCTTGTGGTATCAATTCCCAGTGCAAAGTTGTCAACAATGCACCTTCGTGCTCATGCCTCCCGGAATTTATTGGTGCACCACCTAATTGCAAACCAGAATGTATAAGTAATGACGAGTGTTCAAATCGTCATGCTTGCATCAATAAAAAATGCCAAGACCCATGCGTAGGTTCTTGTGGAGCCAATGCTGTGTGTAATGTAATCACTCACACTCCAATGTGTACCTGTGACATTGGTTATACAGGAGATCCATTCACTCAGTGTAACACTCAACAACGTAAGCAATAATTTTTATGGAAAACTAAAAATCGCATTCTTGGTAACAAAACAACAGGGGCCTCTATACTTAATTTTATTTTTAGCAATACCAATGTATGCACCTCAGCCATGTGTCCCTTCGCCATGTGGTGCAAATGCTGTGTGTAAAGAACGAAATGGTGCCGGTTCTTGCTCTTGCTTACCCGATTACCTTGGAGATCCTTATGAAGGTTGTCGCCCTGAATGTGTACTAAGTAGCGACTGTACTCCAAGCAAAGCTTGTATCAGATCGAAGTGTGAAGATCCTTGTCCTGGAACTTGTGGACAGAATGCAGTTTGTCAAGTTATTAACCATTCTCCAACATGCTCATGCCTTCCTAGATATACGGGAGATCCATTCCGTTATTGTATTGAAGAAAGAGAGCAAGGTATTTTTTTAAACAGCAATACATCACCAACACAAGAAATAAGTTCATTTTTATCATTTACAACACTTTTATTCCTCTAATAGTCGTAGATGTCAACCCCTGTCAGCCTTCTCCATGTGGACCCAATAGTATATGTCGACAAAATAATGGAAATGCTGTTTGCTCGTGTCTCCCTCAATTTGTGGGATCCCCACCTGGATGTCGACCAGAGTGTGTAGTTAATTCCGAGTGTGCTCTTACACAATCATGTATTAATCAGAAATGTGTCAACCCTTGTCCTGATCCATGTGGGATAAATACGGACTGCAAAGTTATAAATCACAGTCCAATATGCAGATGTCAATCTGGTTTTACTGGAGATCCCTTCACGTCTTGTTCGCCAGTACAGCGTTAGTAGATGCCAATTTTATTCATTCACATCATTTACAAATTTACAGAAATATTTGAATCTACCTAAATTCTTTTTTCAATTTAGGCCCAATGGAGACACAAGTAGCAATTCCCACAAACCCTTGCCTTCCATCACCTTGCGGACCTAACTCTCTTTGTCGTGAGAGCGGTGGCAATCCATCATGCTCATGTGCATCAAACTATATTGGAATACCACCGAATTGCAGACCCGAATGTACTATTAACGCGGAATGTCCATTAAATCTTTCTTGTATCCGCGAGAAATGTATGGACCCATGTCCTGGATCATGTGGAGTAGGAGCAATATGCAGTGTGGTTAATCACGCTGCCACTTGCGTTTGTCCAGAAGGATTTACTGGAGATGCGTTCACATTTTGTTTATCCAGACCAGCAATAAGTAAGACATGTGAATAACAATAGAATTTCTCTAATTAATGCAGAGATGCTTAAATTCAGAACCAGTTTTATCCTAACTTAAATACTTTTAGTTGAGGAACGCCCCGCGAATGATCCTTGTAATCCTTCACCCTGTGGTCCAAATGCCATTTGCCGAGAAGGCGTTTGTTCTTGCTTATTTGAATATAGAGGAGATCCATACAGTGGTTGTCGACCTGAATGTGTTGCTAACGATGACTGTTCACGAGATAAAGCTTGCATCCGAATGAAATGCGCTGATCCTTGTGTAGGAACTTGTGGACAAAATGCGCAATGTGTGACAATAAATCATTTACCATCATGCACTTGTCCTCCTGGAACTGAAGGAAACGCCTTCACTGCTTGCTCTCCACGTCGAGGTATTTAAAATTCTTGCCCGATTTATTATTTGGGAAGAAGAAAATTAAGTTTGTCAATCATTATTTTTCGAACATCAGACAATTATATAACTTTTCAATACTATTAGATGAAGCTGTAACAAGACCATGCTCTCCTTCACCTTGTGGACCAAACAGTCATTGTCAAGCCATTAATGGGATTTCAGTCTGCAAATGCATAGAAGGTTATAGCGGAAGTCCACCTTCATGTCGCCCAGAATGTGTTGTGTCTTCTGACTGTTCACCAGCAACTGCATGTGTCAATCAGAAATGCATTAATCCTTGCTTAGGCTCTTGCGGTTTGAATGCTGAGTGTACGGTCATAAGTCATAACCCAATTTGTAGCTGTCGTCAAGGCTTGACTGGAAACCCATTCCAGGCGTGTGTAACACCGCCACGTAAGCCATTTCCGGATTATTATAAATACCTTCAAAATTGTACGATTATGTTGACCATGATTCTTTCCCTTCCAGCTATAAGTGAGATTACAATTAGACCAACGGACCCTTGTGTCCCATCACCTTGTGGTCCACAATCACAATGCCAAGTTAAGAATGGTTTGCCCTCTTGTGCTAATATACCACAATCAATAGGATCACCCGAATGTGTTAGTAATAGTGAATGCAGTTCTAACCAAGCTTGTATTAATAGAAAATGTACAGATCCTTGTACAGGATCTTGTGGATCAAATACTGAATGTCGAGTTTTTAGTCATACGCCAATGTGTGTCTGTAGTTCCGGATATACAGGAGATCCTTTCACACGCTGTACACCCATTCTCTGTGAGTTTCATTTTTTCACTAGTTTACGCATCCGTTTCATAAAAGAAAAAAAAAACGTTTTTTGTTCAGTTCAGATGAAGGCTCTAGTTAATGCTATGTCAATTTTTTATTTATTTTGAACAGATGAAGAAAGTAGACCATGTTCACCCACTCCATGTGGCGCAAACGCTATATGTAGAGAATCAGGAGGGGTAGGATCTTGTTCTTGTTTATCAGATTATATTGGGAATCCATATGAAGGTTGCAGACCACAGTGTATTATAGACTCTGATTGTTCAGCTGATCTTGCATGCACAAGATCCAAATGTCAAGATCCTTGTCCAGGAACATGTGGACAAAACGCTCTTTGCCAAGTTGTCAATCATTCACCAGTGTGTACATGTTTGCAAGGATTTTTCGGTGATCCATTCCGATTCTGCACCCCGATGCTTGAATCTCGTAAGATATTGTCTTTGACTTTTATGGATCTACTAATAAATTGAGAATTAAATTTTTTAAGATTATTTGAAACTTTTCTACAGCAATAGTCAAACCAAGCAACCCTTGTAATCCATCCCCTTGTGGGCCGTATAGCGAATGTCGCATTAATAATGGCCAATCAGTTTGTTCATGTCTTCCAACATACATTGGCAGTCCACCTCTTTGTCGTCGAGAATGTGTCGTTAATGCAGACTGTCCTACGAGACGTGCCTGTGTCAATCAAAAATGTGTGGACCCATGTCCAGACCCATGTGGGGAAAATGCTCTTTGTAAAGTGATCAACCATAGCCCTATTTGCTTCTGTCAAAACGGCTTTATGGGAGATCCATTTACAAGATGTTTCTTTATGGATGGTATGTTGTTTCTTTTTATTTTCTACAGCCCTAGTTTTTTTAAACATTTTTCTGACACCTGGATCATATTTTAGAACCTGTAAAAGCACCAGTACAAAGTAGAGATCCATGTCTTCCATCACCATGTGGCGCTAACGCGTTATGTCAACGTGTTGGAGATACACCAGCATGCTCATGTTTATCAAATTATTTCGGAAGTCCACCTAACTGCAGACCAGAATGTACAGTAAATTCAGACTGTCTTAGCAATAAAGCTTGCATGCAAGAAAGATGCAAAGATCCTTGTCCGGGATCTTGTGGATTTGACGCCGAATGTTCAGTTTTAAACCACGTGCCGAATTGTATATGTCGCGAAGGGTTCACTGGTGATCCCTTTAGCCAGTGTAGTTTAATACCAGTACAAAGTAAGTTTTACGAAATAAAGCGTCTATTATAATGTTTGAAAAAATAAAATTTTCTACAACTGAAAATATACTTTTACTCACAGACGAACCAGTGATTCAACAAAACCCGTGTGTTCCATTCCCTTGTGGGGCTAATGCAAATTGTGAGAATGGAGTTTGTACATGTTTGCCAGAGTATTTTGGTAATCCAATCACAGGATGTAGACCAGAATGTCTTCTTAATACAGACTGTTCTCGAGACAGAGCATGCATTCGTAACAAGTGTGAAGATCCTTGTCCAGGAACTTGCGCTTCCAATGCTGAATGCAATGTTATTAATCATATTCCAATGTGTAGCTGTCCATCAGGCTTCCAAGGAAATGCTTTTGTTCAGTGTAATTCTGTACCAGGTACTGCCTTTTCCATCAATATTAAATTTACATCTTTAAGATTTATTATTCATTTTGTAGTGTACTTTACGGAAAATGCCACATACACACATAATAACCTTTATTTAAATAGTGCAACCAGTGTCCCCGTGTGATCCATCGCCTTGTGGTCCAAACAGTCTTTGTCGTACAAATAACGGCCAAGCAGTATGCACTTGCATTTCTGGATATCTGGGTAGTCCACCAAGTTGTAGACCAGAATGTGCTGTGAATTCAGATTGTTCTTTAGACAGATCATGCTTTAATCAGAAGTGTCGAAACCCATGCACAGGTGCATGTGGCTTAAGAGCACAGTGTAGAGTAATAAATCACAATCCAGTATGTCAGTGCCCTGCAGAGTTTATTGGAGATCCATTCGTTCGCTGCATGCCAAGACGTAAGATAACTTCCAGAACAACCTCTAAAAAAAGTATTTAGAGTTTCCACAGACTTTAACATTTTACTTCTAATTCGATTAGCACAAGAAACTGTCTCAACAAATCCATGTCAACCATCCCCGTGTGGACCAAATGCGCAGTGTCAAGTTGTTAACGATTTAGCATCCTGCTCTTGTCTACCAAACTTTATTAGTTCACCTCCAAACTGCCGGCCTGAATGTATCAGCAATAGTGAATGTCCCACTAATCAAGCATGTATAAATCAAAGATGTAAAGATCCTTGTCCTGGCTCTTGTGGATCCAATGCCCAGTGTCGAACAGTGAGTCACACGCCAATGTGCTTCTGTCCTGATGGACTAACAGGAGATCCTTTCACACAGTGCTCTGCTCCACTTTACCTCCGTAAGATATTTTTCTGGAGATTATAATTTCTTTATTTTCATTCTTACCTTTACTTCATTTGAATATCTTTCATACACTTACAGCATCCGAGGAAAAACCTACTCCCTGTACACCATCGCCTTGTGGTTCTAACGCTCTATGTAATGAAAATAATGGTGCAGGTTCTTGTACTTGCATTCCAAACTATTTTGGAAATCCTTATGAAGGATGTAGACCTGAGTGCGTGATTAACTCTGATTGTGCATTAAATCGTGCTTGTGTAAATTCAAGATGCATTGATCCATGTCCTGGAACATGCGGCACGAATGCTGAGTGTCATGTTGCTAACCATCTTGCAACTTGCTCTTGTATCGCCTCTTATACAGGAAATCCGTACAGTTACTGCCTTTTAAATTCACCTGGTATGTTGTGTCCTTTATTACTGTTAAATTTAAAAATTGCAACCAAGAATATAATTTTTTAATTGTCATTTTTATATTAAAGTTGAAATAGATAACACTGATCCATGCGCCGTTGCATTCTGTGGACCCAACAGTCAGTGCAGAGTTGTTAATCAGATAGCTGTATGCTCTTGCCTTCCTAACTTTAACGGAAGTCCACCTGATTGTAGGCCAGAATGTGTCAGTAGTTCAGAGTGTCCTTCAGATAAAGCATGCATGAACCAAAAATGTGTAAATCCATGTCCAGCCTCATGTGGACAAAATTCTCTCTGTAGAGTAATAAATCATGCTCCTCATTGTAATTGTATGCCAGGATTCACGGGAGATCCATTCTCCATATGTTTCCCTGCACCTAGTAAGTTCATGTTACATTAAAACAAAATTCATCTAACTTTAAAACAACTGTTATATGTGTTACAATCTAATAATAATTTTAGCTATTCCTGCTGTTACAAACAATTATCCGACTGACCCATGCATTCCGAATCCTTGTGGACCTTATTCTGAGTGTCGAAACACAGGTGGCACTTCTTCTTGTATCTGCCTTCAAAACTACATTGGATCTCCTCCAAACTGTCGACCAGAGTGTACTATAAATCCGGAATGTAGAAGTAATCAAGCATGCATTCGACAAAAGTGCGCAGATCCCTGTTCCGGATCTTGCGGAATTTTAGCTCAGTGTAATGTTATCAATCACACTCCAATTTGTCTGTGTCCAGAAGGATATACCGGAAATGCTTTCGAACAATGTTTCCCGAAATCTGTAGAAGAATGTAAGATAGAATCTCAAATCTCTGTCTACTCAGTCTCCTTTACACTTTTGATATAACTATCCTCCATTTTTTCTCTATAGCACTTGATTTCGAAACGAATCCATGCATTCCATCACCATGCGGAACAAATGCTCGATGTGATAATGGTCTATGCACTTGTATATCTGAATATCAAGGAGATCCATACATCGGTTGTCGCCCAGAATGTGTAATGAATACCGACTGTCAGTTGCGACAAGCTTGTGTCCGAAACAAGTGCATTGACCCGTGTCCAGGAACATGTGGACAAAATGCTCTCTGTACTGCTTTTAATCATGTTCCAATGTGTTCCTGCCCATCGGGAATGACGGGAAATGCTTTTGTTTTATGCTTACAAATGCAGGGTATGTTACCATTTGAAATAAAACCGGTTTTAAATATTTTTATATGTAGGTTGTCCCATAAATTTTTTCACACGGTTCTGCTAAAAAAGTAAGACAAACTTCTATTACATCAGGGAATAAGGCGTGTAAATTTAGGTATGCATGGTAACTTCTGTTGAAAATCTTTCAGTCTAATGTGAGATATCACATTTGAAACGATATGATATGGCGACTCTGAATGTCGGAAGTGTTTGGAAAGGATTGTCCTTTCCTCAAAACTGTAGAACGCTGGTATTTAAAATTCGTTGGTACTCCAGAACAAGTTGATGCTGTTCGGAAGCAAATGACATTAAATAGAAGAATCACGTATAGACGATTAGAGAAATTTATGCACATCCCGAAATAAGCTTTACAACTGATTGTTTCGAAGCAGTTATCGGTAAAAAAACTGTGCATATTGTGGTTACCCTTTTCTCTTTCTGGCGATCAACGAGACAATCGTGTCAAGTAGTGTAAAAAATTGCTGAAGAACTTTAAATCTGGATCAGTTGCGAAGCGAAATTCCGTTGTGACGAGTGATGAAACGTGATTGCACTTGTAATAAATTATCGCGCAAAAAAGTCAAGTCATTTGAGTGTCGCCATAGCGTATCGTTTCAACTGTGATATCTCATATTAGACCGGCAGCTTTGCAAGAGAAGTTAGGGTACATACCTGACTTTACACATCCTATTCATTGTTGTAATAGAAATTTGTCTTCCATTTCTAGCAGCACCATACGACTAAAATTAAAGGAGAACCTAGGCATTCAACAGTTCTTTTGAAATTATTAATATTATTAACAGCTCCATCCAACGATGATCCTTGCAATCCATCTCCATGTGGACCAAACAGTCAATGTAGACAGAACAATTTCCAAGCAGTTTGCTCATGTATTTCTGGATTTATTGGCGCCCCACCGTCTTGCCGTCCAGAATGTGTAATAAGTTCGGATTGTCCTCAAAATGAGGCCTGTAGCAATCAAAAGTGTGGCGACCCTTGCCCTGGTACTTGTGGTATTGGAGCTGAATGCAGAGTTATTAATCACAATCCTGTATGCAGTTGTCCTTTAAGAATGACAGGAAATCCTTTTGTTCAATGTCTATCTATTCGTAAGCATTTACTGCAAAATTACTATATTTATTTTGGCATTGTGATCCAATCAATGCTCGCAAAAATCTGCACCTTAGATATAATTTTAATATTTCCTATATCAATTTTCAAGCCTCAACACCTCCACCTTTTGTGAATCCATGCCAACCTTCACCTTGCGGACCAAATTCACAGTGTCAAGTTAGCAATGATGCACCCTCGTGCTCTTGCCTATCAGAATTTATTGGAACTCCTCCCAATTGTCGTCCCGAATGTATCAGTAACAGCGACTGTGCCAGCCAACTGGTTTGTATGAATAACAAGTGTAAAAATCCTTGTCCAGCATCTTGTGGCGCAAATGCAAGATGTCACGTTGTTAGTCACACTCCAATGTGTGTCTGTCCAGCGGGTTATACTGGAGACGCGTTTACTGAATGTGTCATGCAACAATGTAAGATTTCTGAAACTATTTATTCACTGATTTGCGTTTTAACAACTTTAGCTAATATGATTAATTATTTATTCTAGTTATCACACCAATTGAGACATTAAATCCATGTACTCCATCACCTTGTGGTTCTAATGCCGTTTGTAGGGTTCAACAAAATGCTGGATCTTGCAGCTGTTTGCCAGATTACATTGGCAATCCCTACGAAGGATGTCGACCTGAGTGTGTTTTAAATTCTGATTGTCCATCAAATCTTGCATGTATTGGATCTAAATGTAAAGACCCTTGTCCAGGAACTTGTGGTCAAAACGCAAATTGCTATGTCTTAAATCATGTACCCACATGCCTTTGTCTCGAGAGATATACAGGAAATCCGTTTGTTCACTGCCAACCTTTCTCACCAATACGTAAGATAATTTACCGCATGACTGATGAGCATTCATTATTTGCTTTATCTATCGGCCTTTTATGATGCTACTCTTTTAAGTCCAATTTTCTGGGCTTGCGGCAGTAGATGATCATAATTCCTATAGATACATTTTTTGCTAAACTAATTTGCTATTTTACTTTGAACCGACATATATTTACGTTTCTGTCCTATTTTTAACAGAATCTGAATCAGAAATCAGTTACCCGTGCCAAACTTGTGGACCATACAGTCAGTGTCGGGTTGTAAATGAACAGTCCGTGTGTTCTTGTTTACCAACCTACATAGGAAGTCCGCCAAGTTGTAGGCCAGAATGCACCGTCAGTGCCGAATGCCAGTTAAATCGTGCATGTGTAAACCAAAAATGCGTTGACCCTTGTATTAATACATGTGGTGAAAATTCAATCTGCAGAGTTTTTAGTCATAGTCCATTTTGTACTTGTAAACCGGGTTTCACAGGCGAACCATTTTCTCGTTGTTTCCCATTACCAAGTAAGAAGTACTTTTTTCTCAATAAGACTGACAACACAATTTACTTATTTTAGTTTTAGATCATTTATCTACCCCTAAGCAATATGCTTAGGCAGATAGATGATTTCTTAGAGCAATATCAATATTTTAGATACTAACCAAATAGACCGCTTTTAGATTTTATTTAAGTAAACATCATTTGAAGGTAATTATTATTTTAAATATGAAGCTCAGAAATAGATGAAGAAACCTATTTTCACGGAAAATTTACGTATCTACTTCTACGAAAAAGAGTAGGATTCTTCATTTGATTTTGAATCATACAATTTACAAAGGACAAAAACACCAAAGAAAATTGACCATGACAAACTCACGTGTCATATATGTATTTTTGGCCGCTGAAATCGAATCCTTTGAGCATTTATTGCCAGGGCGTCAGGATTTTCCATAATTCTTATCTCCAAATTGAAAACTCAATAAGCCACATTATCACATACCCATACTTGAGCAAACTCTGGACACAAAAATACTACATGTAGAAATTCTAAACCTACTCAAAACTATCTCCCCTCCCTTAAACCCCACCCCATTTTTCTTCTTATGTATCTCTTTGATCCCCATAAACCACAAATCTTCAAATCCTAGATGTACATATTCTCTCTCACCTCCTCCCTTCTGCCCTTTTCCATCCCCATCCAGTTTCTCTTCCTCGACATTTATTGGATCCCCACAGACCATAAACCTACAAACCTTAGAACTACAAAATCTATATATAAGTACCAAACATATTTAAATTTTGGATCTACATATCCTCTCTCTCCCTACCTTCCCACTCACCTTCCTTCGAAGCCCATCCACAAACTAAGACACACATCCTACGGTTATAAACATTTTAGATCCACCAAAATCGTTTTTCCTTTCCTTCTTTCTTCTGGTTTGACCCACAAATCTCTTTTCCCTAACGTTCTTTCTATTCCCCTTTTCTTCCTTACGAAAAAATACTAGGTCCATATATAATTTATTTTTGAATGTTCAGTAGGTTAACAGTTAGTTGAAAAAATAGAGGGGAAGAGAAGGAAATGTAGATAGAAAACATGAGACGAGAAGAGAGATTGTGCGTTTATTCGTATTTAGAGTTTTAGGTTTACGATTTTTATAGGTTGATTAGAGAGTTAGAGAGAAAAGAGAATGATAATGGGAGGAAAGGAAAAAAGAGAGAAGTTAACGATATAGAATCTGTAGATCTAAGGCTTGTATATCTACGGTTTGTGGAAGTTAGATGGGTACAAGGATTGAAAGTTGGGATGTGAAGCAGAAAAGAAGGAAAAAGGCGAGGGAGAAAGATTTTGGTGGATCAAGAAATTGCACAACTGTGATATTTGTGTCTAGTTTGTGCATGGTGTTGGGGAGGAGTGAGGATGAGAAGGGAGTGAGAGTGGGAATATATAGATCTAGAATTTGAAAATTGTATGGCACTTGTTTCCAGAGTCTGTAATTCTAAGTTTTGTAGGTTTATGGTTTGTGGGGATCAAAGAAGTATAGAGCAAGAGAGATAAGGTGGGTAAAGAGAGATGGTCAGAAGGGTGGGGTGTGAATGGAGGGAAAGAGAAGATATGTATATCTAGAATTTGAACATGTATAGTACTTGTGTCTAGAGTTTCTACTTCTAAGTTGTGTAGGTTTATTTTTTTTGGGGATCAAAGAAGAGAAATGGGGTGGGGAAGCGGGGAGAGGTAGGACGGATATGTACATCTAGGATTTAAACATCTATGATATTTATGTCTAGAGTTTTTAGATCTAGGATTTTATGATTTGTAGTTTATGGGGATAAATAGGTATATAGGAAGAAAAATGGGGTGGGAAGGAAGGGAGATGGAAGGGAGATAGTTTTTAGTATGTTTAAAATTTGCCCATGTAGTATTTTTGTGTGTATAGTTTGCACAAATAGGGTTTGCAGGTCTACGGTTTGTGGAACTCAAAGGGGCAGAGCGAGGAGAGTTAGGGAGATGTGAGAAGGGAGACGGAGGGAAAATTTGTGGGTCAAGGGCATGGTAGGTTTTTTTGGGGTCATGGGTCTATTGTAATGTGGTTTGTTGACTTTTAATTTGCAGAATGAGAATTATGTTGATTTGAGCGGTATCAGGTTTTTTCATTGGGAAAAAT
>JAWWLR010000158.1:58387489-58400049 GCA_035041075.1 Acraspis erinacei | reverse complement strand
GAATCCAAAGAATTCATGAAATTAATGGAAGTCAAAGCATTAAAAGAATTCATGGAATTCATGGAATTCAAAGAATTCATGAAATTCCAAAAATTCATGAAATTCCAAGAATTCATAGAAATCATGAAATTCAGAGAATTAATGAAATTCAAAGAATTAATGAAATTCAAAGAATTCATGGAATTCAAAGAATTCATGGAATTCAAAGAATTCATGGCAAATTCCGTGCATTCCTTGAATTCTTTGAATTGCATGAATTCCTTAAATTTCGTGAATTCTTTGAATTGCATTAATTCCATGAACCCTGCGCATTCCATTATTACAGTGAATTTCTAGAATTCCATAAATTTCGTGAATTTCTTTAATTCTATGAATTTCGCAAATTCCGTGATTTTCGTGAATTCCACCAATTTCGTGCATTCGGTGAATTCCATGAATTCCATGAACTCTGTGAATTCCGTGATTACAGTCAATTTCGTGAATTTCTTGAATTTCATTAATTCTGTGGATTTCATGAACTCAATAAATTAGGCGAATTTCTTTAATTCCATGAGTACCGCCAATTCCGTGATTTTCTTGAATTCCACGAATTCCATACATTTCGCGAATTTGTTAATTTCCATGAATTTCGCGAATTCTCCTAATGTCCTGTAATTCCGTGAATTCAATGAATTTCTATGACTTCAAGATTTACAACAAAATGTATTGTCCTTTCGTCATGTCAATACCATGTTTGCAATTTTACCTTACGCTTGTATTGTAGAAGTTTTGTAGAATTCCAAACACTTTTAACAGTATACTTAAACTTTTTCTTCTTGTTTGCTGCTTCTCTTTGTACAGCAAATAGCCAGACCTTATTAACAAATAAATTGCTGTTACAGAGCCAGCTACAATTCCTCCTGAGTGTAAGATTGACGCGGACTGTGCAAGCAAGTTCGCTTGTTTCGACGGGGTTTGCAAGGATCCTTGCAAAGAATCCAAGCCTTGCATTCCTAATGCCAAATGTTCTGTTGTGGATACTCTTCCAATGAGATTGTTGATCTGCGAGTGTGCGCCAAACTTTATTGGCGATGCCACAGTCGCTTGTCTTCCAGTGGACAAAAAAATTGAACATATTTGCCAATCAGACTCAGAATGCACGCCTGATACGGCATGTATCAATCAACGCTGTATAAATCCGTGTGCAGTCAGTCCGTGTGCTCGTTCTGCTGAATGTCATGTGGAAAACCATCGTCATCGCTGTCTCGGTCATGAAGGATTCATTGGAGATCCGTTCATAAACTGCCACAAAGAAACGCTTCCCGAGTGCACAATAGATTCCGATTGTATTTCAGACCTAGCATGTATCAACCAGCTCTGTCAAAACCCGTGTTTGAATACGCGCTGCGGATCAAACTCTGAATGCGTTGTTCACAATCACCATCCAACCTGCAGATGTCCATTCAATCTTGCTGGAGATCCTCAAGTTCAATGTTTCAATCGTAAGTAATGTTTTTCCTTTTTTTGATTCTCTTCACTGAAAAAGCGATATCCTAATTTTAATAATTTGCCACTAAGATGAAGAATATTTGCAACTTGAATGAGTGCAGAATGAGCAACACGTCGTGATGGCGAAAATGCTGACTTATGTGTCCTCATATGCGGCGCACGTCGTGTTGGCAAACCGCTATCGCATAATTATAATAATTTAAAACATTTTGTAATAATTGAGAGGCTGGGTCGAGAATGGAGACGTAAGTATATGCCCTTATTCGATCCGGCCCCTCAATTATTCAATCAACTAAGTTTAAAAAAAAATATTGAAAAATAATAAATTAATATTAACCTATTAAGAATATATTTGTTTAGAAAGATTTCATACGTCAATTTAACACTTTTAAAAGTTATTTTCCTCATGTTTTTACTGATAGTTACTATATATATAAATATACAGCAGATATCAACGCAAATCTGCTTCTTGAATTATATTAACTCAGATATTTATAAAAATATGAAGTTCTAAATGATTTAGTTTCCGTAATGTTTTCTCTCGAGGGGAATATATTTCTTCGATTAGATCTTGGAACAGAACTTAAGATTACGCAAGTTTAGGTTATGTTAGGGAATTCTCGATGGAATTGGGTATTTTACAACAATTGAACACTATGGAAAATTTACAAATTCGTACAATACAGGGTTATGTTAGAGAATTCAAGTCGGGATGAGCTATTTGTTAACAGAAACAGATCGTCTAGGAAAAATACAAATTCCTTTATTTAAGGTTATGGTAGAAAATTCGCGCTGTAATTAGATATGTTTCAACAGAGACATTTAAGCCTGTAAGAAAATTTACAGGTTATAACAATTTAAGGTTATGTTACGGAAATTTACCGAAACTTGGGTATTTTTAATCAAAAACAGTTAGGGTATTCCGAAAACTTAATATTTGCAACAATTTTAGGTTATGGTAGCGATTTCTCGTCAGAATTAGATATTTTACACACAAAAAGTAGTCTTTTAAAAACGTATAAATTCGAGCAATTTTAGATTATAAGTAATTTGATGTTAGTTCTTTTTGTTTATTTGTCAAATATCAATAGGCAAACAATAAATGACGTCAAATTATTTATAACCTAAAATTGTTCGAATTTATAAGTTTTTTATAGAACTTTACTTTTTCTGTTATTCAATATTGCAGAAAGAATTAAATGCTTCTATTCAAGAATATTTAATTCCAGTAAAAATTATCTAACATAACCTCAAATTATAGAAATTTCTAAGTTTCCTAACAGGTCTAACTGTTTTTATTGAGAAAGAATGCAATCCGACTTAAATTTCCGAACATAACCTTAAATTGTGCGCATTTGTAAGTTTTCCACAAGACCCAAGTGCTTAGGTTGTAAAATATCCAACTCTGACAATTCGTAAGTTTTCTAAAAAACACAAATTGTTGCTGTTGAAAAATGTACAGTGAATTTTCAAATTTTTTAAACGACCTAACTGTTCCTTTATAAAAGTATCTATGATTCCGGCGAGATTACCCTAAGTTAACATAAAATTGTTCGAATTTGTAATTTTCATAAAAGACCCAAGTACTTCCGTTGTGAAATATTCATTTTCGAAGAGAGATCGTTAACATAACCTAAAACTGTTCGAACTGTTAGGTTTTCGGGAAGACTTTCCTAACTAAGACTAACTAAGACCTAAAGACTAACTAAGACTTTGAATTTCCTAACATAATCTTAAATAGTGTGCATTTGTAATTTTTCCACCAGAACGAATTGCTTATGCTGCAAAATATCCAATTCCGGCGAGAGTTCCCTAAGATAGCCTTAAATTGTGTGATTTTGTAAGTTTGTTTATAACACCCAACTGATTCCGTTCTAAAATATCAAATTGGCACAGAAAATCCTAACATAATATATATTTGTTCAAACTTTTAAGATTTCTCTAACTGTTCTTGTTAGAAAAAAGCTAATTCCGGCCAGATTTCCCTAACATAACCTGAAAGATTTTGTCTAGATTTATTTGAAAAAATATATTTCCCTCGCGACAAAAAAACTTTAGAAACTAAAGCATTTAGAATTTTACATTTCATTAATATTTAAGATTATCTAATTCAAGAAACATATCTGCGGTCCATATTCTATGGTCGAATTTTTGGAGCAAATAAATTTTGGGTCCACTAATAAAAAATGCAAGTATTACCTAAGCATTCTGAGAGGGAAGGGAGTTTTACATAGATGCATATTTATTCCATAATTAAATTGGAAAAATTGAAATATTACCTTCGCAATGAAAGTGTTTCTAAGCTCCAATTCTTCTATGTTGGAAAAAAATCTTCCCAAACTTTATCTTATGTTTTTTTCAATTTCTATACAAATTATTGATGAGAATTATTAATTTTTGACTTTAGAAATTATTCAACTTATTGCGATATAGTGAAAATCTGATGCCAAATGGAAGCGTGTTTTTTTATTTTATATTAAAATATTGTTTTCTAAATTTCACTCTCCCACATAACCTGCGATGTAGGGACACACAATGGCCTCACACTGGGCTGCACGTCGTGCACGCCCAGTGTGATCATCTTGTGTAAAAATTCATCACCCTCAGCTTGTGCAGAGACAGTGCTTGCGTTCTTGGCAAAACATCGTGCTCACACATCTTGCTCACACATCGTGCTCACACATCGTGCTCACACATCGTGCTCACACGTCGTGCGGCTGCCGTGCGCCCTCAATAAATACATAATAAATATATGTAAACAGTGCTTAGCAAAATCTTTAATTGAAAAGTAAATAAATTGTTAATATCAAAGCCAGAAGTAAATATAATGTTAAAATTGAGTATTCTGATATTACGTCTTGCTCGTTCGGTAACGTGTTAATCTAAAAGGCCTTACCACTTGGTGGACTGCAAAGAAATTGATTACATAGGAGTTTGACTAAAATTAATTTTTGTAGATGAAAGTAAGTGAAAAATCGTCATATGGCTTTGCTTTTCAGGTAGAAAAGCCATTTCTTTAATTCTTGTTGCAATTTTGGAAGTGCTCGATTTGGAGAATCCATCAAGAAAAAATATAATGTGCCGTGATTGAAGTTAGGTACCATTGTTATGATAGCTAGTGGTCCAAATTTTGGAATTTTTTTAGGGCGTTAAAGTGTATTTTTCAAAGATGTCAAGTGCTTATTTTTTCACTTTGATTCAATTGCTCGCAATTACTTCAATTAACCGCTAGCGTTTTAAGTATTTAAACATTTGTAAATCCTCTCAAATTAAACTTTAAAATCCCGTCAAGTCCTTATTAATTCCTTTAAATCATTTGAACTATTAAAAATCCTGTAAGATTTCTTGATAATCCTTAAACTCTTCCGTTTTTTTTAATCCCTTCAACTTTTTACAATCATTTACAATCTTTCGAAGTTTCTCGAAATTGACTCAAAATAATTCATATCTCTTAAAATCCTTTAAACTGTCTTAAATTCCTGTAAACCACTTCAAAATCCTTAAAATCTTAGAATTTTTTCAAATTCCTTCAAATGTTTTAAAAAATTACATCCCTTGAAATCTCTTCAAATTCATTGAAATCTTTTTGATTAACATTTCAGTACCTCGGTTGAAATTCTTCAAAATCACTTAAACTGTATTGAAATCTTATAAAATCTCTGACAAATCCTTAAACCTTTTTGGATTCTTTGAAAAATCGGTGAAATTTGTCGAAAATCGTTTTATTTTTCTGAATTCTTTTAAAATCCTTTTAAGTTATTTAAAATCATTAAAAACCTCTGGATATTTCCTACGATAATTTAAAATCTTTTAAAATCCTTACAATTCTCTTTGATATATCTCTCTTTGATATGAAACTACTTAAAATCACTTATTATCGAAAAGTATTATGATAAAAAGTAGCCGGATACTTACCACATTTCTTTAACGCAAAACACTCAATGCCAAAAATATCACTAACAAAATAAACTGATTTAGAAGGACGTGCCACGAAACATTAAAAGAAATTATTGAGCAGAACAAGGCCCATTTCCATTGGCGCATTTCTTCTTCCCCACTCATATTTTCATTTTAAGAATATTTTCTCCCTTTGGTTAGAAGATATTCTTAAAGTAAGAATTCCGCTTACTTACGAAAGGAGCCACTACAAAATACCCTTAAAGACCCCACTGAGTATCCCTTCGGTTCCTTCTTAACAAACCCAAAAAAATAGCAAGATCATGTTTTAAAAGATTGAAATTCGGATTCTCCGTTAAAATTTCCATTAGAAACTCCCGGAGTAATCGCAATACTTTTTCTTGCACCGTTAAGAACTTTAAAAAAATAAAATATCTGTCGTGCCGTCGGTAACTTTAACAATTTTGTCTGGATGCTAGCTCCATTCAGTGGAAACCTCAAACAACAACGCTGCGATGCAAGTGAGAGCAGTCAAGCAGTGCCCTTGAGGTTACGAGACGAGATTTTTGTTAACTTTTGTACTTGCGAATTTAAAATATTGGCTTCTTTTTTACGTAACATATTACTTGAGCTATTATGGATGCACTTGAAGTCAGCTTCAGCAGAAGTTAATGAAATTTTTTTTTAAATTTTAACGTTACTTTAACGAGTACTTTGTAGAGGCTCCTTTCGGTACCTTGGATCAGCTAAGGTTAAGAATATTACCAGGAATATGACTCTCTTCATATTAGAATATCGCTTTTTCGGGGTTTCAAATATTAGAAACAAAAACAATATGAACACCGTTATAAATATGAATTTTTTTTATTTAGCTGAGTGTGCGGCAGATAGTGACTGCCCGTATGACAAAACTTGTGTCAACCGAAACTGTGTTTCTCCTTGTCTTAACGCACTTGTTACCTGTGGGCGAGGAGCGGAATGTACAGCAGCCACTCACCGGGCTCAGTGCTCTTGTCCTCCCGGTACTCAAGGAGATCCACGCGTTGCTTGCATTCAAGGCGTTTGCCATTACAACGAGGATTGTGCCGATGACGAGGCTTGTGATAGGTTAAATAGAGTCTGTCGCAAGGTTTGCTCAGAGGACAGCTGTGCTGTTGATGCTATTTGTCAAGCGCAGAACCACGAGCTGAAATGTTCTTGCTCTCCGGGAACTAAAGGAAATCCATACGTCGAGTGTCTGGGAGAACCATTTGAACCAGACTGCACAGAAGACCGACAATGTCCATCGCATTTCGCTTGCATCAATGCCAGGTGTCAAGATCCTTGCTTGGTTGCTAACATGTGTAGCAGCGACCAAATTTGCAGAGTCTTTCCCACGGAACATATTCGAACTATCATTTGCGAGTGCCCGAAAGATGCGTATACTGATGAAAACGGCAATTGCAGAAAGCATGGTAAGGAAATAGCCGGTTTACCTTATTTCCCGCAAAATATATATTATCTGTATTTACTTTTTTAATTTTAATGAAATAGGTGCCGATCAATGTCGCGTGGATGATGAGTGCAACAATTATGAATTATGCCAGAGTGGATCTTGCATTGAAGCTTGTCTCACCGTCCAATGTGGATTCAATGCTCAATGTAAATCTACGTCTCACTCCGGAATCTGTACATGTGCTGCCGGTTTTTCGGGTAACCCTTACATCGAATGCTCCAGAGGTACGAATTAAGTTCTTTGCAAAATTGTTTAATGTGACAAGATTAGAACATGCATGTGCATTGTGGTGTTTTTATCATTTCAGTTACAATCCAGCCACCGATATATCTTCCTGACTGCGTTTCCAACGATGATTGCTCCTCGGATAAGCAGTGCATTAACTCTCGCTGCACTAATCCTTGCATTGAGGCTAGTCCTTGCGGAAGAAATTCGTTCTGCCATGTTTACGATCATAATGCAGAGTGCAAATGTCCCGAAACGTACTTGGGCAATCCTATCGTAGAGTGTATACCACGTAAGTTATTCTGACTAATAAATATTTGATATGTTGAGGTTTCAATGGATTTGTATGTAAATGTCCCAGTTTGGGCGAAGGTAAGGATTTGTGCGGCGTATTTTGCTTGTAAAAGTATTCTAAATCTTACGAAAGAAGAAAAATTCCTAATGCCGCACAGTTTGAACATTTTTTCATCAATATTTTACCTGCTCATTGATATAAACAAAAGATTTTTAATGAATAATAAAGAATATTTCATGCTGTTCCGATGCACCTAGTTGGGCGAATGAATTTTCGCTTTGATTCAGTTTGGGCGAATCAAATGTCCTAATTTGTGCGAGCAACGCCATGCTTGATTTCCTACGGTGGCGGGATATTGGCATTGATAAGTAGTGAGACCTAATTTGAGTTGCAATCCAGAATTTGAACATTTTAACGTGAAACTTTCGCAGCATAATAAATTATGTAATTTAAAAAAATATATTTTTATCGTTTGCATTTTTAATATAGCTGTCATGGCAGGATAAAGCTTTAAGAATTCAAATAGTGTGCTTCCCAGGAAATAAGAACCCATTGAAAGACGCATCTGTAAATTGCGTATCTGTCATTTACAGATTCAGAAATTTCAAACTAAATCGGTTTGCGACTATTTGAATTGGCCATTTTGTCAAGAAGCTTCGTATGTACCATTTACTCTGTGTTGCAATGACCATTTCAAGCAAGAGCATATTGAATCGATTTCCCTTTTTTCGAAGGAGACCGACTTTTTAAAGGTTAAGCTGCCATATTTCACACGATTTTTTAAATTGATAAATTATTGAAAGATTAAAACAAATCATGCGCAAGGCTACTAGATTCCTTTGACTATTTCAGTTCTAGATGTTGTAAAGGCTTTTGCGGCATATAATTTAGTCAAAAAATAATAATGACTAACAAGTCTTTAAAAAACCAATTGGCGGCAATCTGGAATTCGAGTGACAGATACGCTATTCAGAAGCCTTCGAAACCCATTCAAGAGAAATGAATAGATTTTTGTTTTATGGGTTGCTATCTTAAAAACGTTTTATTTTTATGTAACCGTACTGTTTGTAAACTCTCGCAAAAATTCCTCCAACCGCTTTTCCATCCATATTAAGGAGGTGGTTAACATTAGAATTATGCATTAACTTTGAGTTATATTGACGAGCTTATTCAAAAAACTTAAAATTATTACTCTCTTTTTAATGAACAACATTTTTAAACACTGTTGTGACGCAAAACAACACCGTGTCAAGTCCCTGACTAACAAGCCGGGAGCAATGTTATGCTCGATCGATCACAGATGGCGACACGCGTGACTATATAACGTTCAAACAGTACGAATACGTAATAAACTGCCTCTAAACTCTACGTCGAAAATATATTTAATCCATTCTAGTGTGTGATTAAACTATTGCTAGCAGGTCCGCTTATGGAAAACCGTCATTTGTTTTCCACATGCGAGCATCTCGCTTACTCTAATTCCTTTAATTGCACGCTATTTGAAGGTTGAGAAAGACAGATAACCTACGTTCGACCTTTAAGATTTTCACGGATTTACCTATAGTATCTGAGCATTCGCCCAAACTAGGTCACCCACACAATCTGGAACATTTCCCTTACTTGAGAACTTTTTGCGATGTTACAGCTTTAAAAATACCAGTATGCGAGTCGAACAGTCAGTGCGCTGGTACGGAATCTTGTGTCAATGGCAACTGCGTTAGTCCATGCGATTGTGGCTTGAATACCAAATGTTTTGTCACAAACCACTATCCAATTTGCGGTTGCTTACCAGGATACTCCGG
The DNA here is from genome assembly GCA_035041075.1 of Acraspis erinacei. Lineage (NCBI taxonomy): Eukaryota > Metazoa > Arthropoda > Insecta > Hymenoptera > Cynipidae > Acraspis > Acraspis erinacei. Next base: position 58,390,847 of record JAWWLR010000158.1, on the reverse strand, counting down.
AAATCCACACTTAGGATGCACCAAGTGTAAGTAGTATGAATAAGCTATCTTGTTGCTAAACTAGATTTAAATACAGTAGGCATTAATCGTCTTGTATACTAATAACAAAGCAACCTTCTTTCAACAGTGGAATGTGAAATAGACAGTGACTGTAGATACACGGACTTATGCCACAATGGACAGTGCATCAACCCTTGCATCTTAGAAGATAAATGCGCTGTTAATGCCGAGTGCTACGGTGCTAATCATCGTGCAGCATGTAAATGTGGTCCAGGATATTACGGAAACGCAGACGTACACTGTGAGCGAGCAGAGTGCACCACTAGTTATGACTGTCCATTCAACCTGGATTGTTATAACAACAGATGCATCAATCCCTGCACATACGATAATCCATGTGCTCAAAATGCCGAATGTTTCGTTCAAAATCACGTCGCATCCTGCCGCTGTCCGGAAAGTTTACCTAGCGGAAATCCATACTCGTACTGTGAACGTCGACCACCACAGAATGAACCAGAATGTCTCAAAGATGTGGACTGTCCAAGTAAACTGGCTTGCATTAAGAAAACTTGTGTGGACCCCTGCACTGAAATTCGACCTTGTCTCGAGAATGCTCGTTGCAGCGTTTTCGATAACGTGCCAGTACGAACTATGGTGTGCACCTGTCCGGATGGATGGATTACGAACAAAGATGGATTCTGTACACGAAGTAAGTTGGAATATGAATTTTTTCTACGAGCTTCGCCGTTATGAACTCGATTTCCTAATTCAAATAATTTCTTTTTAGTTCAAATCACGAATGGATGCGACTCAAACGACCAATGTCCAGATCACCAGTCTTGTATCAATCGCCAATGTCGAGACCCTTGCAATTGTGGAAGCAACGCCGTTTGCTACGTCAAGGACCACAAACCGATTTGTTCTTGCCAGAAGGGATATCAAGGTCATCCTGATGTCGCTTGCTTCCCCGCCGAGTGTCAACGTGACTCGGAATGTATGCCGGACAAGGCATGTGAAAATGGAAACTGTATCAATCCTTGTCTGCTGACGTCATGCGGTACAAATGCGGAATGCTTCGTTCGAAACCATAAGGCAAATTGTCGCTGTCAATCAGGTTTCCGAGGAAACGCCCAAGACATGTGTCGTGTTATCGGATGCTACAGAAACAGCGACTGTCCCAGCGACCATGCGTGTGTCAACGGTCAGTGTACCAACCCATGTTTGACTGATACTTCTTGTTCTTCCCGGGCCAGCTGCATAGTGCAAAATCACCTTCCATTCTGCAAATGCCAGAATCATTTCACCGGAGATCCTTACATTGGCTGCGAGCGTCGTCCAGAACCACAATGTAGAGACGACGATGACTGCCCTCACTTAAGAGCTTGTATAAATGAGAAATGTCAGGATCCTTGTACGGCACTCGAACCTTGCGTTGAACCAGCTGAGTGTAGAGTAATGCCCAATCATTCAGTGAAATCGCTGGTTTGCGTGTGTCCAAGCGGGTATATCAGTAGTGGAAGCAGAACTTGCGAACGAATCATCATCAATCCTGGCTGTACACGAGATAGCGATTGTCCATCAGACGAGGCTTGCATCAATGCACTCTGCAAAGATCCCTGTGCTTGTGGTTCGAATGCGGCTTGTACTGTGAGAGACCACAAGCCAATATGTTCGTGTCTTCCTGGACATGATGGAAACCCTCAAGTGCACTGCAGTAAAGGTAAGATTTCACTTTTCATTCAGAATGATTTATGGTATGCAGGAATTCGTAAAACTGACTCCATCCTGTCCGCACTGTCACCATGCTGCAACGGCGGTCATATTTATAACCATCAGTTAGCGTTTAGTGCCTTTGAAATATAGACAAAATACGAAAAAATGTCAAGTAAATTTGGTAATCATTGTTCTGCTAGCTTCACGGGTGATGATTTTACTAGATATAAAGGTAAAAGTGCGTTCTGTGAAGGTGTTGATCCGGATAAGTTACACATAAGCGATTTATCTGCAAAAGAAAATGAACTTTCCGCAGTTACCGCTTCGGAACTTCGGACTTATTTGGTAGATGATACGGATTTTTTAGCCAAAGAGCAATTCAAAGCTTATAAATCCACAACAAAATGATCATCTCTTTCAAAGAAAAAGGTTAAGTTAATAACCCGATAATTTTATCGTATTCATATCATTTCTAAAATAATGAAGAGACCCGGTAAGAAGAATTGCATTCAAAAGTATTAAAAATTGCATTCATCCAGTGGTAAGGCGAGAAATATTGAATACTTCTGGATCCTTTTGTTGTCCTCCCGTTTTGAATCTCCGCAGCAGTAGAAGTTATCTCTGAAATTGAATCCGTTTCTGTAGCTAACGTTAAAAATATTTTTCTCAATACTTTTGGATACCACAAAGCGACCAAGAAATAAAAAATGTTATTCCCTTTTAATTTGGCACATTTCGCTACTTTGATTTACTGTTTTTCGATTAATAATGAGGTAAAAAGCTTTCGAAAAGAGAGCATGATTCTATATTTTTGTGATTAATAATATTTGAACAAAGCCAACATTTTACGATAAAGAGATGTATTCTTTTATACAATCCTACTAGATTTTACAAATCTCATGCTTTTGGAGCGCGTGCTAATGCTGCAAACGAAAATTGTCTTTTTAATTTATTGGAGGTTACGTCTGGCAGCTCCGATCGGCGTTGAAAGGGATTGGAATCTTATTATTTTCGCTGCCTGATGAGGATTAAAAAACGAAGGACAGAAAAGGCATTCTTAGGGATTCAAATTTTTTAATACCTTTTAATGCGAGGCTTTTTACCGGGGCCAAAAACGTCAAATTTTCCAAATACGCCCTAAAAACGTATTTGGTACATTGTATGTTTTTAGAACGTTACTTGACCTGACTGAAGACGTTCTAAAATTCTTGCGACATTCGTGCCCACTGGGGTATTGTTATTACAAGCTTTTTTAAATAACAGAATGGAGTAGGAAAAGTTGAATTAAGAATAAATCAGTACAATAAGTGATAAATAATTAAGAGAATGAATCGAAAAAATAATTATAGTTTTTCCAAAGGTAGAGGTTAGGTCAATAACCCGATAATTTTATTGTTTCCATATTACTTTTAAAATAATGAAGAGTATTATTGTTATTACTATCATTTATTAGTTAGAGAATAAATTATAATAAATTAATTAATAAATTCATACAATAAATGATAAATAATTCAGAGAATAAATAGAGAAAATAATGATAGTCAATTAATAAGACAGTTCAATCACTAAAAAAGACATTGAGTAGCAATGAATTTAAAATGTTCATTTGGGAAAATTATTAAATTTTAAATAATTTGATTTTGGA
>JAWWLR010000158.1:58312509-58328460 GCA_035041075.1 Acraspis erinacei | reverse complement strand
TTAATAAATTTTTAAAAATTAGACATACCCTAAGTTCATGTTGTCGTTACTGTCGAAAGTTTCTGCCATGCAGTAATTGTTGCTTTGAACAAACTGCTGCTTTTCTTCTTTGGTAACTGTAAAGATGGTAGATTAAAAATGGAATAATGAATTCCCGAATTAAAAATTGTGGAAGGTCAGATAAATTACCTGGCCTATGGACTGGATCGTCTCTGGTGACGTCGATGGGAAGCGAATCATCTCGCAGACTCTTCATCAAATCTGCTGTTAAATATCGATAGGGTTGCTCACTTATTAGAGCATCTGAACCTGTAATTCAGTCACACAAAAAAAGAAAATATCAACAGTTATTCAATTGAAAATTAGTCACAGTAGGCATATTGCGCCTTCAAAAAATGGTCTCGTAGCCTATTAGGAGGTAATTAAGTCTTCCACTCTCTCAACTACGTCGCCCTCTCTTCACTACCCCCCCCCCCCCCGCCCATTTGCCCACATTTCCTCTAATACCCTGAGTCTTTATAGTTGGCAGCGTGTCCTGATTTCCCAGAGATGAATTCTCTATGTAGTCTGAGTTCTCTGAGCCCTCTTAGTTGAGTTCTCTGTGTTTTCGGAATTCCCCGAGTATCTCTCTGCGTATCCAGAATTCTCTGAAATCCCTGAGTTCTCTGAGATGAATTTTCTGAGTTATCTCAGTTCTTTGAGTTCCCGAAATGCCCTGAGTTCTCTGCTTTTCCAGAGTTCTCTGTCTATCATGAGATCACTAAGTTCTCTGAGTTCTCTCAGTTCTTTGAGTTCCATGAATGTAATGAGTTTCCTGAGATCTCTGAGTTACCTAGGTATCGTGAGTTTTCTACGTGCCCTGCATTCTCTGAGTTTCCTGAATTTTATGAGTTCCTCAATTCTCTAAGGTCCCTGAGTTCTCTGAGGTACTTAGGTGGATGAATTTTCTGCATTTCCTGAGTTCTCTGAGGTGCCTGAGTGCTCTGAGTTGAATTCTCTGAGTTCCCTGAGTGTCCTAAGTTATCAGAGCTCCCTGATTTCTCTTACTTGAATCAGCTGAGTTCTCGGAGTCCACCGAGTTTGATGAGGTACTTTAGTACTCTGAGTTGAATTCTTTGAGTTCTGTGAGTTCCCTGAGTGATCTGAGTTCTCTGAGTTCTCGGAGTTCTCCGAATTTGATGAGTTCTCTGAGTTGAATTCTCTAAGTTTTCTCAGTTATTTGAATTCCCTAAATTCTCTAATTCCCTAAATTCTCTAAGGTCCCGGATTTCTCTGAGTTCCTTGGGTCCCTAAGTTTTTTGCCCGTCGTCTGTTCTCTGAGATACATGAGTTTTCTGAGTTGAATTCGCTGATTTCACGGAGTTCCCCGAGTTTCCCCTGAATGTATGGAGTTCCCTAAGTATACTTAGTTATCTGCATGTCCTCAGTTCTCTGAGATTCCCGAGTTTTCTGGTTGAATTCTCTGAGTTCTCTGAATTCTATGAGTTCCCTAAATTTTCTAACTTCCCTTAGTTCTCTGAGTTCCTTAGGTTCCAGAGTTATCTGCGTTTCCTAAGTTCTCTGAGGTCTCTGAGTTCTCTGAGTTGAATTCTCGGAGTTCCCTGAGTGTCCATGAGTTATCTGAGCTCCCTGAGATCTCTTAGTTTAATTCTGTGAGTTCTTGGAGTTCACCGAGTTTGATGAGTTCTCTGAGTTAAATTCTCCGAGTTCTGTGAGTTCCCTGAGTGTTCTGATTTCACGTAGTTCCCCGAGGTTGATTTTGAGTTATGAGTTGAAATCTCTAAGTTTTCTCAGTTTCTCTCAGAGTTTCCTAAATTCTCTAAGGTCCCGGATTTCTCTAAGTTCCTTAGGTCCCTAAGTTCTCTGTCTATCGTCTGTTCTCTGAGATACATCAGTTTTCTGAGTTGAATTCGCTAATTTCACGGAGTTCCCCGAGTTTCCCCTGAATGTATGGAGTTCCCTAAGTATACTTAGTTCTCTGCATTTCCTCAGTTCTCTGAGATCCCCGAGTTTTCTGGTTGAATTCTCTGAGTTCTCTGAATTCTATGAGTTCTCTAAATTTTCTAAAATCCCTTAGTTCTCTGAGTTCCTTAGGTCCCAGAGTTATCTACGTGTCCTGAGTTCTCTGAGTTAAATTCTCTGAATTCCCTGAGTGTCCATGAGTTATCTGAGCTCCCTGAAATCTCTTAGTTTAATTCTGTGAGTTCTCGGAGTTCACCGAGTTTGACGAGTTGTCTGAGTTTAATTCTCTAAGTTCTGTGAGTTCCCTGAGTGTCCTAATTTCACGTAGTTCCCCGAGTTTGATGACTTCCTGGATTTCTATGAGTTGAAATCTCTAAGTTTTCTCAGTTCTTTAAGTTCCCTGAATGTCCTAAGTTCTCTGAAATCCCTGAGTTTTCTGAGTTTAAGTCGATGAGTTATCGCAGTTCCCCAAGTTTGATGAGTTGTTTTCTCAGTTCTTTGCGATCCTTGAATATCCTGAGCTCTTTGCATATCCTGAGATCCCTGAGTTCTCTGAATGTACTGAGTTCCCTGAGTTAAATGAGCTCCCTGAGTTCCCTTATTTGAATTCTGTGTGTTCTCGGAGTTCCCCGAGTTTTGTGATTTCCTTAAGTTCTCTGAGTTGAATTCTCTGACTTTTCTTAGTTCTTTGAGTTCCCTGAATGTCCTGTGTTCTCTGCGTATCCTGCGTTCTCTGAGATCCCAGAGTTCTCTGAGATGAATTCTCTGACTTATCTCAGTTCTTTGAGTTCCCTAAATGTCCTGAGTTCTCTTCTTGTTCAGAGTTCCCTGAGTTCTCTTTTTTCCTAGATATCCTGAGTTCAGTGTGTGTCATGAGTCTCTGCCTGTCCTGAGTTCCCTGAGATGCCTGAGTTCTCTGAGTTGAATTCTCTGAGTTTTCTCAGTTCTTTGAATTCCCTGAATGTACTGAGTTCCCTGAGATCTCTCAGTTCCCTATGTATCGTGACTTCTCTACGTGTCCTTCATTCTCTGAGTTTCCTGAATTTTACGAGTTCCCTAAATTCTCTAAGGTCCCTGAGTTCTCTAAGTTCCTTAGGTGCCTGAGTCCTCTGAGGTCTCTGAGGTCTCTGAGTTCTCGGAATTCCCTGAGTTTGATGAGTTCTCTGAGATGACTTCTCTGAGTTCTCTAAGATGAATTCTCCGAGTTAGCTCAGTTCTTTCAGTTCCCTAAATGTCCTGAGTTCTCTGCTTGTCCAGAGTTCCCTGAGTTCTCTTACTTTCCTAGGTGTCCTGAGTTCCCTGAGTTTTCTCAGTTGAATTCTCTAGAGTTCCCTAAATTCTTTGAGTCCCCTAAGTTCCCGGAGTTCCCTGAGTCCACTAAGTTGTGTTGTGAAACTGTAAGAGTTTCTGCGCGGGACTACGAAACCCTAAAAATTAGAATACTATTTTCTAAAATCCTTACCTCCTTCGTCATCTGAATCGGACATAAGACTCGTTTCCTGCAAACTTTCGGGTGCAATTACTTTGTACTTTTCTTCCCAATTTTTGTTGTCGGGTGTTACACCATCATAAGAGAGTCCCTTTAAGACTTCCATCACAGATATGTATCCTAACTTTTGAGCGATATTTAGTGCTGTTAAGCCATCCTGTAAAGTCAATTAAAAAATGTGGGTTGTACTAATAATTAATAACTTAAATTTAAAAAATCACAAAAATTTTATTAGGAATTGGATACCTTCATTTAAAAAAAAACTTGAGTGTACATCTAAAACTCTAAAACTCTAACGTCGGTCGTCTAAAAGAAACACTCTGGCTTTTTAGTTGACCGCTCGTTTTTACATATTATACGCGGCAAAAAACAGACAGAATTGACATGGAATTTCTTTGAATTGCTTCAATTCTATGTATTCCTTTTCAGTCCCTTAAATCCCTTATGATGCTTTTGTACTCTTTAAATCTTCCGAATTATTTAAATGTGTTTGGAATGTTCTGAATTCATCCGAATTCTCTGAACAATTTGAATTCATCTGAATTCTCTAAATTTTTTGCATTATTTTGAAGTATATTGAATTCTCTAAACTCGTAAGATTCTCTGAATTATATCAATTCCTTGAATTCGCGGAGTTCTCTCTATCTAAATTCGTAAAATTTCCTGAATTCTGAAAATCCCTTGAAATCTAAGTATTATAAAATAATGGGAAGAATTTAAAGGAATTCAGAAAAATTTAAAGAATTAAGAGTTTCATAATATTTAAGGATTTTACAGCATTCAAGTAATTCAGGAACTGAATAGAATTCAAGGAATTTTAAGAATTCACGGGATTACGAGAATTTCATAAATTCAGATTATAAAAGGAATTCAGGGGATTCAGCATATTCAAGAATTTCAGAGAATTAGAATAATTTAAGGAATTCTGAGAATTTGATGAATTCTGTGAATTCTGCGAATTTATGGAATTCTAAGACTTAAGGGAATTGATTGATTTCAGAGAATTCAACGTCTCCAGAGATTTTCAGAAATTCAGAGAATTGAAAAAATTCATGGAATTCATAATATTCAAGGAAATCCAGAAATTCAGAATATCCTGGAAATTAAGGAAATTTACAGATTTAAGAAAAACCAGAACATTTCTGGAATTTCAAAGCATTCAGTGAATTCAAGAAATTCAAAAAATTAGGAGGATTCAGGAACCTTAGAGAACTCAAGGAATTTCAGAAAGTCAAAATAATCAAAGAATTCAGGGGATTTAGAGAATTCAGTGAACTTTAGGGATTCAGAGTATTCATGGATTTCAGAGAATTGACGACATTCTGAAAAATATAAGATTTTCCAGAACCGAGCGATTTAGAATATGAAATTTTTTCATGGAATTCAGAGTATTCAAAGATTTCACAGAATTTAAGACATTCAGAGATTTTCAGGAATTCAGGAAAATCCGAATATTTAAGAAATTCTGGATATTTAAAGACTTCAAGGGATTCAGAGAATTTCAAAGAATTTAATGAATTCAACGACTTCAAGAGATTTTCAGGAATTTAGAGAATTCAAAGTATCCAAGGAACTCAAGAAATTTATTATATTCTGGCAATTCAGGAAATTTAAGGATTTCATGGAATTCAGAGAATTTTAGACATTTAGAAGCATTTGCGGAATTCAAGGAATTAAGAAAATTGACGGAATTCAGATACTTTAGAAAATTTCAGGAATTTCAGGAAGTCAAAATAATCAAGGAATTCATGGGATTTAGGGAATTTAATAAATTTTAGGAATTAACAATATTCAAGGATTTCAGACAATTCCAGGAATTCTGGAAATTCTGAGATTTTCAAGAATCCAGAGAATTAGAATATGAATGTATTTCAGGGAATTTAGAATATGCAAGAATTTCAGGGAATTAAGGCATTGTGACGAGTGGGTCACGTGACCAGATTCCAACTTTATCGACACTTTTTTTATGTCCTAACTTATTTTTACTCGAAGCACCACATCGAGTTGAAACTTTAGAATAATAAATAAGACGCACTATGAAATCTGGGTCTGATCCTAAATTTTAATAATTATGAAAAAAGTAAAAAAAAATTATTTAAAAAGAAACTTTTTTCATAATTATTAAAATTTAGGACCAGACCCAGATTTCTTAGTGCTTCTAATTTATTATCCCAATTTTTCAACCCGATGTTGTGCTTCGTGTGAAAAAAAGTTAGGAAATAAAAAAGTGTCGGTGATGAAGGAAACTGGTCACGTGACCCACTCATCACATGGCATTAAGAGAATTCAAGAAAGTTTCAGGAATTTAGAGAACTTCGAATATTTAAGAAATTCAGGATATTTAAGGACTTCAAACAATTCAGAGAATTCCTAGAATTTCAAATCGTTTAACGAATTGAACGACTTCAAAAATATTCAGGAATTTCGGGAGTTCAAAGAATCCATGGAATTCTGAATATTCAAGAACTTCAAGGAATTTTAAATATTCCAGTAATTCAGGAAATTTAAGATTTCAGGGAATTCAGAGGATTTTAGAGCCTTCAAGGAATTTAAGGAATTCAGAAAGCTTAGAGAATTAAAACAATTTTAGGAAGTCAAAATAATGAAGGAATTCAGGGGGTTTAGAGAATTCAGTCAATTTTAGGAATTCAAAATATTTCAAGATTTCAGATATTTCAAGGAATTCGGAAAATTCTGAGATTTTCAAGAATCCAGAGAATCGGAATATGAAATTATTGCAGGGAATTTAGAATATCCAAGGATTTTAGAGAATTAAGAGAATTCAAGAAATTTAGAGATTTTCAGAAATTCGGAGAAATCTGAATATTTAAGAAATTTAGGATATTTAAGGACTTCAAACAATTCAGATAATTCCTAGGATGTCAAATCGTCTAAAGAATTCAACGACGTCAGAGATATTCAGGAATTTAGGGATTTCTAAGAATACATGGAATTCAGAATATTCAAGGACCTCAAGAAATTCTGGAATTCAGAGGATTTCAGAGCATTCAGAGAATTCAAGGAATTCGAAAAGTTTAGAATATTCTAGGAATTTTAGGAAGTCAAAATAGTCAAGGAATTCAGGTGATTTGGAGAACTCAATCAACGTTAGGAATTCAGGATATATCAGGATGCAGAGTATTTACGGAATTCCGGGAATTCTAAAAATTTCGAAAAGTTAGGTAATTCCGAATATTTTGAAGAATTAAGAATATTCAAGGATTTTGATAAATTCAAGGCATTCCGAATATTCAAGAAATTGAGGTAATTCAGAATATTGCAGGATTTAAGAGAATTCAAGGAATCCTCGGATTTCGGAAATTTTGGGAATTCCAAATATTCAATAAATTCTAAGAATTTCAAGGAATTCGGGGAATTCAAGGATTTCAGGGAATTCTCAGAATTTCAGTGATACCACAGTATTAAGGAAATTTAAGGAATTCAGAGGATTCAAAGAGTTTCAGAAATTCAAAATATTCTAGGATTTCAGGGAATTGCGAATATTCAAAGAATTTAAGGAATTCTGAATAATAAAGGAATTTAGGATATTTAAGGAATTCAAGGATTGAAGTGAACACAGAGGTTTTTATGGAGTGCAATGAATTTGAGGGATTGAGCGCATTCAAGGAATTTAAGAAGTTCAGAACATTAGAGGAATTTAGGAAATTGAAGGACTTCTATGAATTCAGAGAATTTAGAGAACTTCGAGGAATTCAACAGATTTCAAGGGTCTTAAAAAATTCAAAAGATTTAATAATAATAAATAATTTTAAAAATGTCCAAAAGCTTCAAAGATTTCAAAGAACTTTCATGGATTTAAAGGAACTCAAAATAATATACTAAGCCCGAGAGTATTATTTATCTGTCGCGAAGATAAAATAATAATAATATTTTTTAAAGTATCGATAATTATGGCTGATCCTCTGCCTTATTTATATCCACGGATTTATGATTTGGAAAATGTAAATAATCAATATTGGTTCGGTATGGAGTATATTCCAGATTCGGGACACTGATTACCCCGAACTTACGAAGATCAGCCGCTCCGAAATTTGGGTGCTACATTTGCCTGAGCAGCGCAAGCGTGGAACTGTGCCACAAGCGCCGCGTGTTCAAAACGGCTCAACTATACTATTAGTTACAGGATTCGATCTGTTTGGGGTAATGGTTCTCCCGAATCAGTGGTGCCGTTTTACTAGAGAGAATTGTGGCGCTGTTCACGGTGTGATTGATGCGACAATTGTACGTGCTGGGCGAGCGGCTCTACCAAGCAAATTGAAAAAAATTATTTAAATAAAGAAAGAAACTTACATTTGTACGAGCTCTGTGTGAAGCATTTCCCTCTATAAGAGCAGACACAACATGAGCATGTCCTTGTTGAGCGGCTTGATGCAACGGAGTGTACATTTGATTATTCCTAACATCGATTTCAGCATTATGTTTTAGTAAAAAGCGTATCATTGACAAATTTCCAAAATGGGCGGCAACGTGAATCGGTCTATAACCAGTTTGCGTCTGATTTTCAATATTACCACCATTCTTAACTAAAATTGAAGCTACTCTAATAAAATCTTCTTGGGCGCATAAATGTAAAGCAGTCAGTCCATTCTGCAAAAAACAACGTTTTTTCTTAATCTAAATAATGACATTTTATTAACAGGGCCTAACATTCCATAGGAAAAATTTCGAACAAAAATTTGAGAATTTACTTAAAAGTTAGGGAAATTTTCCTTTTAAAAAAATTGTAGAGAAAAGACAGTAAGAGTTAGGTAATTTAAATAAAGTTGGGGATCTTTCAATGAAAAACTGTAGGTAAAATTCAGGGAAAGTTCGGGAATTTCCCTTACAGTTACGGAATTATTCAGAAACTTAATATTTCGGGGGAAAATTTTAATTTCTATTGACACTGAGGATTTTATATTTTTATCGCAATCCGCAGCTGTGCCTGTTCTAATTGGTGGCCAGTGTCACTTCGAGATTTTAAACTGTCCTCCAAACTAGATAAATTTTTCTAAATAAATTTTTCGAAAAAATTTGAATTTTGCCTGCTATCTAGTTCAGGGTAAAATTCTCAAAAATATTTTTACTTTTAATTAGTGTAAAAATAAATCTAAATGCAATAACTATCTAAATATCAGAAAAAAATACCCAGTTTATTACGAAAAATAATTTTCTGAATTAAAGTATAAATATTATCAAGAAGGTAATATTATCTAACGTTTATCAAATATTTTTTTATTTGATTTTTTTATATTTTTTTTTATTTTTGATTCTTGATTTACAGTTATTATTTTCGAAAAAAATGGATATATTTCTAAGCTAATATTTTTTAAGTATTAAAAATGGACCTTGATGTTTATTTGGACTTTAATATTTAAACTTTAATATTTATTTATTCTTTAATTTATAAATTATCGGGATAGAAATCAGATAACTGGAAAAAGTTATTTATAATTTTAAGAATTGAAAAAGTATTATAATTAACTTTCTCTTAAAGAAAAAAAGTAGTTTTTGTAACTGAATTTTTTCTTACTTTCGCTTCTTAGCAATTATTAAAAAATGAGGAATTTCCAAAAAAGGAGATCAAATTTTATACCAAAGAAAAATTTTCAACTAAAATGTTAAATCTTTAATAATAAAAAATTCATTTTTAACAAATTGTTCAACTTTTAACCAAGTGATTGAAATTTAAACAAAAACCATTTTGTCAAAAACCGTAGTTTTTTATTGAAAATTCGTCTTTTTCGGGTGAAAATTAACCTTTTTTTATTTTTTTTCTTGGCTGAAAAATCGACTTTTTTTCTTTCCTGGTTGATAATTCAACTAGTTTGTTGAAAATTCGTTTTTTTTATGAAAACTGATTTTTTAACTAAAAATTGAACGTTTTCCTTTCTGCTTGAAAATGTATCTTTTTTTTAGAAAATTGCAATACTTTATTAAAAATTCTTCTTTTTTGTAGAAAATTAATCTCATTTGTTAAAAATTCAAATATTTGATTAAAAAATTATGCATTTTCTTGAAAATTCCTTTTTTTGGTCGAGAATCAATTTATTGGTTAAAAATGCAAATGTTTGGTTGGAAATTTATCTTTTCGGTTGAAAATTTTAATATTTTCTTAAAAAAGCATGTTGTATTCTTTCTTAGAAAAGGCAAATATTTGGTTTCAAATTAAAATTCTTGCTAAAAATTCGGTAATTTTTTTGTAGAAAACTGATTTTTTAAACTAAAAATTCAAATATTTTATTTTTGTTTAAAAATTCTTCTTCTTTGATAGAATATTAAAATATTTTGTTGAAAAAGCATTTTTTTAATTAAGTACATATTGTAATTTAAAATTCAATTATTTGGTTATTTTTCCTGGTAGAAAATGCAAATATTTTCTTCAAAATTAGCTTTCTGGGTTAAAATTTTATATTTATAAGCAAAAATTTTAACTGTTTTGTTGAAAATTCGTCTTTTTTGTGAGAAAAATAATCTTCTTGGTTGAAAATTCGTCTTTTTCCCATAAAAAATAAAGTTTTTCGTTAAAAATAAAGCTGTTTGGTTAAGATTTTTAATATTTCCTTGAAAAAGCATTCTTCTTCGTGGGAAATTAATTTTTTAATTAAACATTTAAGTGTCTTGTAGAAAATTTGTCATTTAGGTTTTTTAATTGAAAATTCAAATATTTGTTTGAAATTTGGTATTTTTCGTTAGAAAATACAAATTTTTGGTTTAAAATTTACTTCCTTCTTGAAAATGTATATTTATATGTAGCAAAAAAATTGAACTATTTTGCAGAAAATTCGTCTTTTTAGTTTGAAAAATGATGTTTTTTGGTAAAAATTTAATCTTTTCTGTTTGAAATTGCAACTTTTTTGTTAAAAATTTTTTTTTTAATAAATTTTTTTTAACTAAAAATTTAACTGTTTCATTTCCGGTCAAAAATTTTATTATTTGGTTATAAATTTAACATTATTTTTTATAATAAACATTCAACTATGTATTCTATTTTCGGGTAAAGATCAATCTCTTCTAGACTAAAAATTCGACTATTTGCTTGAAAATATGTCCCTTTTTGTAGAAAAATAATTTTTTTTTTAAATTCAACTATTTGGTTGAAAATTTAACTGATTTGTTGAAAAAGAATTTATTGTGGGTGAAACTTGAGTTTCTAAATTGAAAATTCAAATATTTGGTTTCATTTTTTATTTTTTTTTTTTAAATGCTTATATTTGCCTTAAAATGATCTTCCTTTTTGAAAATTTATATTTATATGTAGGTAAAAAATTGAACTATTTAGTAGAAAATTCGTCTTTTTAGTTTAAAAAATGATGATTTTTGATAAAAATTTTATCTTTTCTGTTTAAAATTGCAACTTTTTTGTTAAAATTTTTTTTTTAACTAAAAATCTAACTGTATTATTTCCGGTTGAAAATTTATGTCCTTTGGTAGAAAATTAAAGTATATTGTAGAAAATGTATGTTTTTGTTGAAAATTCGACTTTTTTTAGAAGAAAATAAATCCTGTTGGTCAAAAATTTTATTATTTGGTTGTAAAGTTAACATTATTTTTTTATAATAAAAATTCAACTTACGGATTTTGTTGAAAAGATGTGTTTCTTTAAATCAAATCAATTTTTCGGTGGAACTTGAGTTTTTTCAAAAACTAAAAATTCAAGTATTTGTTTAAAATTTTGTATTTTTTGTAGAAAATTCTAATATTTGTTTTAAATTTAAAAATTGATTTTTTGTAACTAAAAATTGTTTTTTTTTAACTAAAAATTTAACTTCCCCATTTCTGATAGAAAATTTATCTTCTTTGGTCGAAAATTAAACTATTTTGTAGAAAATGTATGTCTTTGGTTGAAAATTCGTATTTTTTTTTAGAAAGTTAATCTTCTTGGTTGAAAATAAAAATTTTATTATTTCGTTTTATATTTAAAATTAGTTTTTTTAAATAAAAATTCAACTATTCTAAAAATTCGATTATTTGTTTGAAAATATGTATCTTTTTGTAGAAAATGAATTTTCTTTGTTAAAAATTCAAATACTATTTTGTCGACAACTTACACATTTTTTTAAAAATCGTGTTTTTTAAATAAAATCAGTTTTTGGTTAAAAATCCAACTGTTTGTTTCAAAATTTATCTATTTGGTTGAAAATTTAACGGTTTGTTTAAAAACATTGTATTTTAATTAAAAATTAAGTTTTTTAATTAAAAATTCAAATATTTGCTTTAAATTTTGTATTTTATGGTAAAAATGCTAATATTTGGTTTTAAATTAACTTCATTGTTAAAATATTATATTTATAGGTAGGTAAAAAATTTAACTGTTTAGCAGAAAATTCTTATTTTTGTTTGGACAAATTATGAGTTTTTGTAGGAATTTCATCTTTTCTGTTTAAAACGCAACTTTTTGGTTGAAAATTTAACTGGTTTGTTGAATACTCGGTTTTGTCAAAAATTGATTATTCTAAACAAAAATCTGTTTCATTTCTGGTTGAAAATTCAACTATTTGATTAAAAAATTAAGCCTTTTGGTTAAAATATGTGTTTGTTGTTGTAGAAAATCAATTTTTTGTTGTTAAAAAGGCAACTGTTTAGTTGAAAATTTATCAATTGATTTAAATTTCTATTTCTTTCCTCAATTAAAATTTTTCTTTGTTTAAAAATTCATCTTTTTGTATCATTGTATCTTTTTTGGTTGAATTGAACTCTTTGAGAATAAAAATTATTTTTTTCTTGTTGAAACATCATCTATTACATTCTTCTTTAAAAATTTATCTTTCTTGTTTAAAAATTAATTTCTTTTCGTTGATAATTTAACTACTTTGTTAGAAATTCCTTTTTTCGTTCGAAAATTAATCTTTAACTGAAAATTCAATTTTTCACCTAACAATATTTATAATATTTAAATAATTACCTTCGCTTTATGATTAGGGTCAGCTCCATGCTCGATAAGCAAGTTTGTCATATCGTAATGACCTTTTTGAGCACTCAAATGCAACGGTGTGAAGCCAGCTTTAGATTCAACATTTGCTTTTGCTCCATGTTCCAATAAAACAGAAGCTGTGTCCATCTAAAAATAATATTTGTTTCCTAATTATCAACTATTACTATAGATTTGCGAATTTTCAAAAAAATTATTAAAAAGCTTTTTTTCGAAATGAAAAATATCCGTTTATTAATTCATTCTATTTTATTTTATTAAACAATAATAAATCAAAAGATGTACAATATTCGAAATAACAATCAATAGTACAAGACATTACCTAAAACTGAGGATTCGCAAAAAAAATCAAAATCACTAGCGTTCGTCCTGATGCATGTTCCTGTATGTGACTCCACTATTCTTTTCGTTACTTTTCCTTTTTTGTTCAGACTTTAAAGCCAATTAAAATACAATAAAAGCGCTATATCAAACCTAAATCAACTAATTTTTACTATATTTAAAAATAATATTTTTTAAATATGCCTGCAATATTTTTCTGTTCAAATTAGTGGACTGAAATCGTCTTTTGAGGGCTGCTAGTCTTAAGCATGAAAGAAGCAGGATATCGATATGACTGAAAATTCGGGAAATCACCAAGAAAAAAAATAGTAAGAAAAAATCAGTCTGACATCTCTCTCTTATGGTTTATTTATTTATTTTTAGTGGAGGTCATTAGGAATTTCTGTCTTCATTAAGAATCACAAACAGGAACAGTACCAGGACGATTCATGGACTGCCAATCGTACAGAGTCGAATTTTTTTTCCTACTCTTCAATTGTATCATTTGTTCCCGGACATGAAAAAGCTTCGATTTCGACACCTTTTTCATAATTTATAAAAAATTTACCTGATTTTTTCGAGCTGCAATATGCAAGGGCGTGTGGCCGTTTTGAGAAGAAAGTTGCGTAGACGCTCCCTTTTCTAATAATAATTGTGCGACATTTGGATGATCATAGTGACAGGCCAAATGCAAAGGAGTGATTTTGTTCTGTAAAGAATTTTTTTTCAATGCAACAATTGAAATACAACAGTTTATTTAATAAACAAATAGAAAAATAAAATACTCTTTTTATTGTTCCAGAGGGCGTATAGATTCTCGTTTTTTTTATAGAATCTAAATTTAATTGAAAGTTATTTTTTTCATTTTATGAAGTCTACTATAATATTTATAGTTTATGATTCAGCTCTTTGGTTAGAAATTCGATTTGGTTCAAGATTTAATTATTTTGTTTCAAATTCCACTATTTTATTAGAAACAAGTCTTCGTTTATTGTGATTTCAATTATTTTGTTGAAGCCATTCCACTATCTCCTACAAAAATTCACCAACAAAAAATGTACCAACAATTTTTGTAAATTTTCCGTCTTTTTTTGTCAAAACTGAAACTGTTTGTTAAAAAATTAATCTTTTTTGGTTGCCTAATTTATTTTGTAGAAGATTCAACAATTTGGCTAAAAATTATCTTCTTTATTGAAACTGTATATTTTTTTCTTAAAAATGCAACTATTTTGTAGAAAGTTAACAGTTTCCTTAAAAGTTCATCTACTTGGTTAATAGTTCAATTATTTCATAGCAAATTGAACTATTTTGTTAAAAATGAACTGTTTTATTTAAAATTCAATTTTTTTTAATTCAACTATTTTGAAATTCCACTGAGAGAATTTAGGTAAAACCGTCGCGCTGGTTGAGAGAGAGTCGCTGAACTCGGGGAACTGATTACCCCGAACTTACGGAGATCAGTCGCTCCGAAATGCAGGTGCTAAATTTTCTTAAGCTGCGCAAGCGCGGAACTGTGCCACAAACGCCGATTGTTCAAAACGGCTCGACTATACTGTTGGTTAAACGATTCGCTCTGTTTGGGGTAATGGTTCTCCCGAATCAGTGGAGCCGTTCTACTAGACAGAATTGTGGTGCTGTTCACTGTGTGATTGGAGCGACAACTCTACGTGTTAGGCGAGCAGTTCTACCAAACTTCTCTCCGTGTATTTAAGTTTTTCTTTGAAAGTTCAACTGTTTGGTAAAAAATTGAATTTTTTTTTAATTGTCCTGTTTTTTGTTGTTGTTATTAAATTCGTCTATTCTTTGTAAATTCAACTATTTGGCTATAAATGCAAAGTTTGCTTTGAAAATTTATTTATTTGAAAATTCATTTTCTTGGTTAAAGATTATCTTTTTCGTTTGAAAAATTGTTGACTAAATAATCCTTCTTTAATGAAAGTTTAACTATTTTGTTGAAAATTTATCTTTTCGGTTAAAAAATGTATCAGTTTGAGTAAAATTTTAATTTTTTCCTTCTTTAAAATAAAAAATTTAGTTGGTGATTTAATTATTTGATTGGAACCTAGCTTCTTTATTTAACATTCCTTTTCTTTCAAAATTTAAAAATTTTGTATAAAGTTAACTTTTTCGTTGAAAGTTCGACTATTTGGTTAAGTATTGAAATTTATTTTGCTAAAAGTTATCCTGTTTTTTAATTATTCTATTTTGTTTGAAAGTTCAACTATTTGGCCCTAAATTCAAAGTTTTGGTTAAAAATTTATTTATTTTTTTGCAAATTTATCTTTCTCGGTCAAAAATTATATTTCTTGTTAAAAATTAACCTTTTCGGATTTAAAACACCACTTTTTTCTGAAAATTCGACTATTTGATTGAAACTTAACTTTTTTATGATTCATATTTTCGAATCAAAAATTCAACTGTTTTGTTGAAAAATTTACTTTTTCTACCAAAAAAATCGTCATTTTTGTTTTAAAAAATCAATCATTTGGTTGCCAAGTCAACATTTTGTTTCAAAATTTATTTACTCATTTGAAAATTTATCTTTGTTGATTGAAAGTTATCTTGTTTATTGAAAATTTATATATTTTCGTTAAAAATTCAAATATTTAGTTGAAAATTCGTCTATTTAGATTGCGATTTCCACAATTTAATTTAATTTTGTTTTATTTTTGACTAAAAAATGTTTCTTGGTTGAAAAATTAATTATTTTGTAGAAAATTGTCTTTTTCATTGAGTGTTCGACTATTTGGTTAATAATTCAATTATATTATCGCAAATTGAACTATTTAGTTAAATATTAACTGTTTTATTTCAAATTAAATTTTTTTAATTCAACTATTTTGTCATTACACGGAGAGAATTTAAATCAAACCGTCGGATAGTTATGAGAGAGTCGCTGCGCTTCGGTTTGATGTGTCGTCTACTCCAGATTCGGGGTACTAATTACCCCGAACTTACGGAGAGCAGCCGCTCCGAAATGCAGGTGCTAAATTTTCTTAAGCTGCGCAAGCGCTGAACTGTGCCACAAGCTCCGCGTGTTCAAAACGGCTCGACTATACTGTTGGTTAAACGATTCGCTCTGTTTGGGGTAATGGTTCTCCCGAATCAGTGGAGCCATGCTACTAGACAGAATTGTGGTGCTGTTCACTGTGTGATTGGAGCAACAAATGTACGTGTTAGGCGAGCAGTTCTACCAAACTTCTCTCCGTGTATTTAAGTTTTTCTTTGAAAGTTCAACTGTTTGGTA
>JAWWLR010000158.1:58265381-58275531 GCA_035041075.1 Acraspis erinacei | reverse complement strand
TCATTCTCCCTAATCATCTTCCTTTATTTATTCTCACATTCCTTACTTACCCTCTGTCTTTTACTACCACTTCTCCTAGTTCCCCTACTATCATTTTCTCTCAAGTCACCCCTCCCTTAATTACCCTTTATTCATTCCCCCTACTCTTCTCCCCCTCATTTTTTCTACACTCCTTATAAGTTGCGAGTTATGAACTCTAACTTAGAAGTTTCCCTCACTTTATCTTTTAAAAAAATGTACGACGAACGGACACCCGAAATAAACTAGAAGGGTTTCAAAACCTATTTAGATTCGAAGCCTATTTAGACGTTAATTAAGTTGTAAAAATCTCTCCCCTGCTCCTGTCACTCTCCCCTCACTGTACAACTCCCACTTCTGTCTTCTCTCCTTTTTCACCTTATCCTGCCATGCCATATCCAATCCGATCCTGTCTTATCATCCTTTCCCCTCCCTTCATACTTTCTCTTCTCACCGCCCCCTTCCGCACGTATGCTTTCTATCCCCTTCCATATTCCCCCTCCTTCTCATACTTCCCCTACTCCCCCTTCTACATTTCCCTACACTCCATAGTCCTTCCACCCTTCTCCTCCTTCCCTATTTTTCATGTCGCACTTCCTCACCCCTTCCTTCTTCCCCCTCCTCTTTTATACTCCCTCTCTCTCTCCCGGGAAAACAGTATGACGGATGGACACACAGGCGGGAAATTTTTTTTATCTATAATCATATTATTTGTAGCCGATACACCATTTATTCGATTTCAACAGGTTTTTTTTTAAGTTCAATAACTTTTTTTATTTTAACTATTCAGAAGTACCGTTTGTAGATGCTTTCAAGTTCATTGATGAAACTATTAGGGGCTATTCGAAAACTATGCCACAAGGCTGGCGTGGGGGGGGGGGGGGGTAAATGTAAATGAACAATGCAAATTTGAATAACAATTTTTAAACTGATTTCAACAATTAAAATGAGTGATTTTTTATAATTAGGCCCCTTTCCGCTTTTTGAATGAAAGTTACTCTTTTTAATTGAAAATTCTACTATTGTATTTATGATTCAGAATTGTTTTCTTTTAATTCGGAAAAAGTTCAATTTAATCTTGATCTTCATTTTTAAATGTCATTTTTTTTTAATTTGTACAATTAATGGAATGTGTATACACTTTTTATTACCATAATTTCTTTAATTTGGCGGCATTATAATTAAAATTGTTCAGTTCTTCAGGTTTCCAGTTTCAAGCTTTAGAATATTTAAGAAAAATACATTTAAATTTAAAAATCTTTAGATTCAACAATAAAAGCAATGCAGTCCAAGTCCGATAAGTGTACACTCCCCTCAAATCGTCATCACACGTACGACACGCACACTAATTGTGGTTCTCCCACTGCGTGTGCTGTTTCGCTCATGATTTGCGCCCATGATTTACGCATGCGCGCACCTAATATCGTGCTACTAGAGGGGGCATGCGATAAGTCCGCGATTCCTGGATTTTTTCGCCCTTACAGTCCCAAAGTTGGAAAGTTATCGAACTTGTACTGTAGATTTAAAAACTAGCATTTTCAAATTCAAGCTTTCAACACAGAATAATTTTATAAAGGCCCTAGAAGTGAAACTGGTTTAAAAATATTAGTTAAAAAATTGCATAATTTTATACATTAAAATTATGTAAATTAAATATTTCAAACTCATAACTTAAAAAAAGCTTAAAATTTGCCCCTTTAACCTTAAGCCAAATCCATATAAAAAATAAAAACTTTGACCCCATTTAACTCACGAAAAATAATAAAAATAACGAAATTCCCTCTTAAAAAATCAATTACAGGAATTAAATTAAATTTGACCTTAAACCCCCCCCCCCCTCTCTGTCTCTCTCCCTCTCTCAGAAACCAAAATTTTTCTTCCTTATAACTAAATTAAAATATTAAAAATCCTTTTTATCCTGTGAAAAATGTGAAAACTACAAATTTTTCCTATTTTAATTCAGAAATAAATTTTGTTAAAATGGCCCCTTGCAATTCGCATACAAACAAAATACCACGATTTCATCTCTTTCAATTCAGTGAAAGTATTAAAAATTAAAAAAATTCTCTCTTCGGAATCAGAAAAAAAAAAAATTGAAAATAAAACATTCTTCCATTTCATTTGAAGAAAAATGTCGAAAATAAAGAATCTGCACCGCTTGAACTTATTTAAAATATTGAAGAAACTGTTTTAAACAAATTTTTTAATTCTTTTCCACGATTCAGAAAAAAAATAATTACCGAAATTGTCTGCCTTTAAACTCAACAAAAAATTTAAAAATGCATAAATTTCTTCTTTCAATGCAGGAAAAGAATTAAAAATCAAACTTTTCAAGCTCTAATAACAATTTCAAGTAAAACTAATTAAAAATTTAACATATTTATGTGATTTCAATTGGGTAAAATTTTAATAGATTAAAAATGTTTTTCTTCCAATAATTAAAAATTTTGAATGCTACACCACTAAAAGTTTGATAAATTCATGAATGTAAGTTTTTAATTTTAATATAAAATACTGTAAATTAAGGACAATTCTGGTGCTTTTATTTTTTAGTAGAGCACTTAATATTAAATTTAAAAAAATTTCTGGATTTAAGTTTTAAATTTTTTGATTTTAAAAACCTGAAAAAATTTTTTAATCAGGAAAAGAACAAAAAATTATTCCTGTTTTTAGAGACCACCCTGAAATGTAAAGATGAATTTTTTACAAAACAATAAATCTTCAAATCCAATATATGGATTTTTGACAAAGAAGTTAATTTCAAATTAAAAAGTAGATTTTTAAAAAAAATTATTGGATTTTCAGCAAAAAAATTACATTTGCATCCAAATAATTACATTTTCAACCAAAAAAGTTGATTTCTCTTTCGATATGATTAATTTCCTATCAAGAAAGATTATTCAACGAAGAAATATTTTCCAGTCAAGAATAAAAAAGAATTTCAACCAAATCATACATATAATATATTTAAATAAAAATATTTGAATTTTTTGTTTAAAAATCAATTTAAAAGTATTTAAAACGAAAAAAAATTAATTTGTTTAAATTAATTATTTTGTTAAAGATCGTTCTACACGGGTTAATAAATTAAAATTAATTATTTTCAATTATTATATGCTCCTAATTAATGATTATCTACTTTAGGTCATTTCTCCCCACTAAATAATAATAAAATTTTTTATTAAAAAATTGACATTCATTTCTTGAATTTTTATAATATAAAATAATTTTTATTAACTGGAAAAAATTAAGACGAAAAAGCATTTTCTTTAATTCAAGACAAATATTTTTCTGAGTGTTTCCTACAAGTGGGTAAAATAGGTTAACGCTAGATCAACTAAATGCATGTTAACACGCAAAACAGTAATTACAGCGTAGCAGCGCGCGATTTCCACATCTTTATTTTTTATTTTGTTTCATGTACTTCTTTTCCAGAAAAAAAAAATTTGTTTCGTACAAAAAATAAAACATAAAATATTATTATATTTTTATTATTAAGATTCTTGTCACAAGTATATTTCCGCAATTTTTTTCTTCAGTATTAATTTTTTAACGAAAAACGTATTTATTCGAGTTTTAGCTGAAAATTTATAATTTTAACGGAAAACTGGTATTTTGTAGTTGAAATTCAACTAATTGATTCGAAATTCATGTAATTTAAAAAAAAATCTGTTTTGTTGAAAAATAAATTGGATTTGTCTTTTTTGGTTAAACTATTAACAATTTTGTAGAAAATTAAATTATTTGATTGGAAAATAAATTTTTCCATTGAAAATACATATTTTTGGTTAGAAATGCAACTATTTTTTTGAAAAATTATCTATTTGGTAGAAAATTAACTTTTTGGTTGAAAAATAATATTTTCATGTTTCAAACTCAATTCTTTCGTAGATAATTCGTTTTTTGGCATAAAAATTCAACCATTTTGTTGAAAAACCTTTTTTTTTTAAATTTAACGACGCGCCTGAAAGTTGAACCACTTTATGTCGTAAGATCATCAGACCGGCTATCTGAAGGACCTGGGATCGAACCCCAGCGGAGCTAAAGAGCAATTTTTTCACAATTTATAAATAATATTTAGTATTTAAAAAATTGATTTTATATTATTAGACATAAACCAATTAACATCAGATTATTTAATGCATTTTTTCTGGCCAAAACCATAACATTAAAAATATAATTTAAAAAAAAAAGTTTTCTAAGATTAACCTTAATTAAAAATTGAACTTTTTTATTATTTGATGTTAAAAATTAATTTTTTATCTGAACACTTAACAATTGCTTAAAAGTTCAACTACTATTTGGTTCTCAATACAACTTCTTAATTAAAAATTATTATTATTATTTTGCTTAATTTAATTTTTTAGGCTGAAAAAATAATTATTTTGTTGAAAATTCAACAATTTTGTAGAAAATTACATTATTTAGTTAAAAATTTATTTTTTTATTGAAAATTTATATTCTCGTTCGGAAATTAACTATATATGGATGATAATTAAACAATTTGAATTAAAATTGGATTTTTTAGTTGAAAATTAACCTTTTTGTAGAAAAATAATATTTTCCGGTTGAAAATTCAACAGTTTGGTTAAAAACTAAAAACTACCTGGTTGAAAATTGGATTTTTTAAATTGAAAATTCGTTTTTTTTTTGTTAAAAATTTCTTGGTGAAGATTCAACTTTTTGAAATTTAAGAAATTTAAATTCGATTAAAACCCAATTTAAAAATCTAATTTAATCTTATTTATTAATTTGATTACAGGAGTTTTCTTCTACTTTTATATTAAAAATTCGTCTTTTTTGTTTTAATTAAACTGGTTAAAAATGCGTTTTTTTATGTTTATAAATTAATCTTTTAAACTTAAAATTTTACGATTCCATATTTTGTTTAAAAAAATATCTCGTTTAGTTGAAAATTCAGCTTTTTGATTTAAAATTCACCTTTCTTGATTGAAAATTCACCCATTTGGTTGAAAATTCAAGAAAATTGTTGAAGTTTTCAAGAAAATAATTACAATTTTAGACAAAAATATGATTTTTCAAGTAAGAAGATTAATTTTCTACTGAAAAAGTTAACATAATAAAAATTAATTTCCAACTAAAGATGTGAGTTTCCTATTAAAATGATGAATTTTTTAACCAAAAAAAGAATAATTATACAACAAAATAGTTAAAATCTATAATTGAAGAGTTAAATTTTTAACTAAAATGATAAATCTTAAATTTTAACAAATTAATTTTTAACAAAACTGTTGACTTTTCTACAAAGAAATTAATTTTTAACAAAAAGAGATAAATTCTCAACGCAAAAAGTTATTATTAATATTTTAACCAAAAAATATTTTACTTTTAAGCAAAACGTAGTTCAAATTCGTCCCTTTTGTTTTAAAGTTAGATTTTTTTGTTGGAGACTGAATTTTGTTTTAAGTTTAAAGTTAATTATTTCCAAATGAAAATTTATTATTTTAATTTAAATTTGTGTTCTTTGTAAACAATTAATATTCTTGGTTGAAAATTCATCTTCTCGGATGAATATTCAACTATGTTATTAAGATTCTTTTATTCTGTTAAAAATTCAAAATTTTGTATTTAAATTTTAGGAATTCAAAGCATTAATCTTATCTAAAAAAATTTCTACTTCTTTTTTCTTAAAAAAATTACCTTATTTTTACTGTTTTTAGAGTATAAATATTTTTTAACTTTTATAATATTAGTTTTTTTATGAAATAGCCAAAATGATATTAAAAAAATAAATTGTCTTTAATTGAACAAGAATTTTTTTCTTTGTGATTCCTACAAGTAGGTGAACTAGATTAGCAATAGTAACAATAGCTTATTTTTCGTTTTTATTTATCTAAAAAAATATTGAATTGAGAATTATTTTTTTAATCTAAAAATTTATCTATTCCATTTTTATTGAAAATTCATATTTTTAATTGAAAATTGATCTTTCCTAGTTAAAAATTCAAATTTTTAATTGAAAATTCATGCAGTTTGTAAAAAATCATATTTTTTCCTTAAAAATTCAACAATTTGGTGGACAATTAAAGTATTTTAAATCAAATTCAATTATTTATTGGAAAATTAACTTTAATTAAAATAAATAATATTTTCAGGTTGAAAATTCAACAGTTTGGGGAAAATCAAGCTATATGATTTAAAATTAACTTTTGTATTAAAAGTTCATGTTTGTTTAGAAATTCAACTATTTATTCGAAAATTCAACTAATTTTATTAAGATTTAATTATTTAATAGAAAATTTTTTATTTAAAAATTTAACATTTTTGTTGAAAATTCTTTTTCTTTTGTTAAAACCAAATTTTTTAATGTGATAATTTAAATATTCCATTTTTGATTAGAAATGATTCTTCTAAAAGTTTATAATTCATGCATTTTGTTGAAAATTCGTTTTTTTTTAATTAGAAAATTTAATCGTGTCTGTTGGAAATTCATTTTTTGGTGCAGATTTAACTATTTGTGTAAAAATTTGTCTTTTTTGTTTCAATTAAAACAATTGAAAATTCTTTTTTTTTAAACTAATGTCTCGAAATAAAAAATAATTAATTTGCTTTAAATGTTATCTTCTTTAAAAATTTCATCTATTTTCTTTTCAATGCGATTGTTGAAAATTTATTTATTTTGTTGAAAATTCGTTCTTTTTTAGTTGAAAATTAGTTTTTCCGAAATAAAAATTAATTAATTTTTTTGGTTCTAAACTAAATTTCTTCATTAAGAATTCAAATACTAGGTTGAAAGTTCAACTCGATTTTTAAAAATTAATTTTTTAAGACTCACCTTTTTAATTGGAAATTTAACTTTTTTGTTGAGCATTCTTGTTTTGTTGTTAAAAATTAATTTTTTAATGTGAAAATTGAACTTTTCAATGTTTCATTAGAAATTTATCCTCTATAAGTTAAAAAATCATTTTTTTTTTATAGAAAATTAGTCTTGTTTTTTGAAAATTCATTCCTTTGTGAAGATTCAAATATTTGGTTAAAAAATCGTCTTTTCTGTTTCAATTAAACTGCCTCAATTAGTTTTTTAATTTTTCAAAATTAATTTTTTTAACTCAAAAATCAACTTTTCGGTTTAAAATTTATCTTTATTCTTGATTTAAAAGAAACTTTTTATTGAAAATTCATCTGTCAAAATTTAATTATTTTGTTAAAAATTTCGTTATAAAATTACATTTATTTTGTGAGCGTTTTATGTTGAATTTAATATATTTGACACATTAATTAAATATTAATTAAATAAATTAAATTTAAAATATTTATAAATATATTAATTTATATTTAAATTAATTTTTTTTCTACAAGTGGGTAAATTAGTTTGACAATATTAAATAGCGCTATTTTCATTTCCTTATTTTTTTGCTAAAATAAAAAAAAATGTTTATTCCGAAAAAAATAAAATAAAAATGAGATTATGCTATATTTATTATTCGGATTAACGTCACAGGGGTCGTGATTCCCGCGTGCGTCGTAAATAAGGGATGAATCACGTCTCGACGTAGTTTCTGCTTCGGGTTATATTAAACGTGCATGCGCGTCATTTTACTAGAATGCAGTTTTCCATTAAGTAGTGTAAAAATAAATTTTTTTTATTATTTATTTTATGGACAATATTAACACTAACCAGTTTGTAGAATAGAACATGTTTATAATAAAATTATTTTTCAAAATAAAATTAAAATATTAGTTACTGCCGATTGTAAATCCATAACAAATTAAATAATTTATTTAAAAATATGTCTTTATAGAATTACAATTTTTTATTTTCGATAGTTTTTTTTTAAATTTAAAATGGATCTGATTTTGAGATTTGCCCTCGTAATTTGAGAAATTGAAATTACAATAAATAATTTTTTAAATAGATTATTAAATAAAATAAATCCCCTTTCGAAATTTAAATACCAAAATAAATCTCCACCCCCGAAATGAATGAAAAATCGATGAAGCTTTTCATCCCTTATGAAGTGAATTCCCATGAATGAAGATTCGATTGATCACACTTTAATAATAATTTGCAATAAATAAATAAATAAAAGATTAATTAATTAAAAATGAAATGTTGTCGAGAAAAGTTGGAGCGAGGTTTTAAGGAATGAAGAATTCTTCCGCCCCCGGGTGGCTGACATATGTATGAACCACCATTCGTTGTTCCAACCCCAATTCGATCGGCGGTGGCGGCCGGCTAGCAAGAGCCTCGAATTTCCGAAAAATTATTATTATTTTTACCTGGCTCGTACTGTCCGTCACCATACTGAATTTTGCCGAGTCCAGATTTTCGGGACGCCGAATCCCCGGCGAACTTGACTCGAGCCACCGAATTTGAGGTCGAAATTGGATTTTTTTTTGAGAAAAGCGCTCAAAGCACCACTCGCGACATGACACCGGTTTTACGCGACGAGCACACAAACACACAACAGTTGGGGCAGGAGCCGCCCCGGCGAGAATAATCCAGGGCGCAGACTCGAGGGGCAACGATTGCGCAAGGAGCAAGGGGGTTGCTTCGCTCAGTCGCTATCAAGTAATCGAAGCGACTAGCCTGATTTGAGAAGGACTTTCCTTTAAACCCTTTCTGCATTTCGAAAAAAATTTTAGGTGGTTCAAAAATGGATCGGGACTTTTTTTTAATCCGGAGGGCGAGAATTCCCCCTGTTTTGTGAGGTTTTCGAAAAAATTGGGTTTTTTAATTTTTCCAAATTCATTTTTTGAAATTTACATGAGCTCGAGGGGGAACCAATTGTTAAAAACTCTAGAGCACAAAAAAAAGAAATTAATTTTCCTAAAAACTATTGAATTTTTGAAGAAAATAAAGAGATGAATTCTAAACTAAAATTAGAAATCTTTACATTTTCAAATAAAACATGAATTTTTCTTTTTGAAAATTGAACTACTTTGTTTGGTAAGAGCATCGCAGACCGGCAATATGAAAGACCTGGGTTCGAATCCCAGCGGAGCTAGAAAGCAATTTTCTCGCAATTTAGAAATAAAAATCAATATTAAAAATATTTATCAAATTATTTTATAAATTTTATCTGGTCAAAACCATAACATCAAAAAATATACTTTGTTAAAAATGTTGTTTTCCAAGGTTCAACTATTTTATTCTTTATAAGGTAAAAATTGAACTATCCGGTAGAAAATGAATGCATTTTAATAAAATTTGGTCTTTTTGGTTAGAAAAGTAATTTTTTTTGCGAAAATTTATATTTTGTTGAGAATTAAACTATTTGGTTAAAAAAACAGTATTTTTTGGTTCAATTCAACAGGATAAAATTTTTTTATTAATTTTTTTCAAACTCAAAATTTGACTACTTAACTTATTAAGATAAAAAAAATGAATTTCCCAGAAAATTTTTCAAGTTTTTACTAAAATAATTACAGTTTTAGACAAAGTTATGAATTTTCAGGTAAGAAGTTTAATTTTCTATCAAAATTCATAAACTTTCAAGCAAATAATTAATTTTGAAATTAAATGGATTAATGTTTTACTGAAAAAGACAACTAAAAATGTGAGTTTTTTACTAAAATGATGAATATTTAACCAAAAAACAATGATTTTACAACAAAACAGTAAAAATTTATAATCGAAGAGATAAATCTTCGACTAAAATTATGAATCTTAAATTTTAACAAATTAATTTTTAACAAAACTGTTGAATTTTCTACAAAGAAATTAATTTTTAACAAAAAGAGATAAATTCTCAACGCAAAATGTAATAATTAATATTTTAACCAACAAATGTTTTACTTTTAAACAAAAAATAGTTCAAATTTTTCTCTTTTGTTTCAAAGTTCAACTACTTGGTTATTAATTAAACGGTTTGGTTAAAAATTATTATTTTTCTTTTTTTTATTATTATTTATTCTATTCTAGAGGGCGAGAATTTCCCCTATTTTGTGAGGTTTTCGAACAAAAATTGGGTTTTTTCCAAATTCTTTTTCTGAAATTTACATGAGCTCGAGGGGGAACCAACTGTTAAAAATGCTAAAACAGAATTACTCTAGAGCACAAAAAAAGCAATTAATTTTCCTAAAAACTATTGAATTTTTGAAGAAAATAAAGAGATGAATTCTAAACTAAAATTAGAAAGCTTTACATTTTCAAATAAAACATGAATTT
>JAWWLR010000158.1:58253604-58265281 GCA_035041075.1 Acraspis erinacei | reverse complement strand
AAATGAATGCATGTTAATAAAATTTTATCTTTTTGGTTAGAAACGTAATTTTTTTTTTTTTTTGAAAATTTATATTTTGTTGAGAATTAAACTATTTGGTTAAAAAGTAGTATTTTTTGGTTCAATTCAACAAGTTAAAAATTTTTTATTAATTTTTTTCTAACTCAAAATTTGACTACTTAATAATAAAGATAAAAAAATGAAATTCATTTTTAACCAAAAAAGATAAATTCTCAACGCAAAATATAATAGTTAATATTTTAACCGAAAAATATTTTACTTTTAAACAAAAAATAGTTCAAATTCTTCTCTTTTGTTTCAAAGTTCAACTACTTGGTTATTAATTAATGGGTTTGGTTCAAAATTATTTTTTTTTTCTTATTATTTTTTCTATTCTAGAGGGCGAGAATAAATAAAAAATGAATTTAAAAAAATGAATTTGCAACAGAATAATTCCAAGGTGATTAATTTCCTATTACAAAAAAATAATTTTCAATACAAAAAAAAACATTTTTAATGAAGTAGTTGAATTTTCAACTACTATAAACTTGAATTTTGAACCATAATAAAAGACAAAAAAAGAATTTTAAACAAAATAGTCTCAAGAAGATTAATTTTCTACAAAAAAACGAACCGTCAAAAAAAATTTGTAGCGAAGTACTTGAATTTTCAACCAAAATATAAAAAAAGCGAATTCTCAACATAATATAGTTCAATTTTTAACTAGAAAAATGAAGATTAGTTTTCTAGAAAAAAAATTAATCTTTAACAGCAAAATAATAAATTTTTAACGAAATAGTTGAGTTTTCAACTAAAAATATCAATTTTCCACCAGACTGATTAATTTTTGATCCAAATAAGAAAAAAAAATTGCAACCAAATAGTTCAATTTTTAGCCAACAGTTAATGTAATAGTTCCATTTTTAACTTAAAACATGAATTTTCTATAAGAAATACAATATTAAAAAAATTAATTTTAAATCAAGAAATGAATTTTTCAGGAAATAGTTTGAATTAAATAAGCCTAATTTTTAATCAGGCAGTTGTATTTTTAACCCAAAAGGATGAATTTTTAATAAATTAATTATTTTTTTTAAATAAAATGATGAGTCTTTAAAAAAATGAATTTTCAACAAAATAGTTTAAGTTTTTAACAACTAAATAATCTTTACATTTTAATTTAAAAATTTAATTTTTGACCAAAAACAAATTTTCAACGAAATAAATAGTAACAATTGAAATTTTAAAAATCTGTAAAAAAATGTTGCCTAAAGAGGTGAAATCTAAAATTGGAATAGATCAATTTTTAGTAAATTTTCAGCTAAAAGAATTGAATTTTCCACCAAACTGTCGAATTTTCAACGAAATAGTTTAATTTTTAGGTAAAGAGATAAATTCTAAACTAAAATAAAGAATCTTTACGTTTTCAAATATAAAATTAATTTTCAACAAAATAATACCTATAAGATTTATTTCCTACAAAAAATCGAATTTTCAAAAAATATTTCAATTTTTAGCTAAATAGATGAATCTTCAACTAAAATAAAGAATCTTGAAATTTTCAACTCAAGAGATAATTCTATAGAAAAAAATTAATTTTCAACAAAATAGTTTAATTTTTAACCAAGCCTAGTTCCAAGATGATCAATTTCCCACAAATTCTTTAATTTTTTGAACGAACTAAAGGGAAGAAAAAGGCAAGAAACGAATTTTCAACAAAATACTAACAACAACAAAACAAAAAATTTTTAACCAAATACTTGAATTTTCAAAAAATTAAAAAAACAAAAAGCGAATTTTCCACATATTATAGTTAAATCTTTAACTAAAAAGATGAGTTCTTAACAAAAATAATCAATCTTTACATTTTCAATAAAAAAATTTAATTTTTACACACAAAAAAATGTGTAAAAATATAGTTACATTTTTAACCAAAATAATAACAACTAGACTAATTTTCTACAAAAAAAGAATCTTTGACAAAAAACAATATATTTTTAACGTAGCAGTTGAATTTTCAACAAAATAGTACAATTTTTAACCAAAAGGTTCCCAAAAACATTAGTTTTCCACACACAAAAAAACGAAACTTCAACAACAACAAAAAAATAAATTTTTAATAAAGTAGTTGAATTTTCATATAACAATGATCAATTTTCCACACAAACAAATTAATTTTCTACCAAAAATAAAATTAATTTGCTACAAAAAAAATTAATTTTTTCAGGAAATAGTTAGATTCATTAAACAAGCTTAATTTTTAACCAAGCTGTGGTATTTTGAACCCAAAAGGATGAATTTTCAACAAATAAATGATTTCTTAACAATAATTATGTATCTTCAAAAATAAAAATTTTTAAGTTAAATTTTGAAACAAATAGAAGAATCTTCAACAACAAAAAATGAATTTTTAACTAAAAGACATCAATTTTCAACCATACCGATGAATTTCCAACTAAAAAATATAACTTTTTCAGGATACCCTTGATATTTCAACAACAAAAAAACAATAAAATTTTCAACTCAGTAGTTCAATTTTTAATCAAAAAGATGAGCTTCCAACTAAAATAAATAAACTTTAGATTCTAATTTAAAAAGTCAATTTTTTTTACCAAAAACAAATTTACAGCGAAATAAATAATAACATTTCAAATAAAAGAATGGAATAAATCAATTTTTATTTAAAAAATACCAATTTTCAACAGTCTTCTGTATTTCGAAAAAATTTTAGGTTTCCCAAAAAATTTCATTTTTTCCATCCAATTCGTTTTTTTAAATTAGCATGGGCTTTTTGAAAGAAATTTAATTTTCAAAAAAATAGATGAATTTTTAGAAAAAAAAGATTAATTTTCTATCACAAAATAACTAATCTTCAAAAAAAATTAATTTCAACAAAATAGTTGATTTTTTAAACATAAAGGTGAACCTTGATTTTTCAACAAAAAACAGCAGTCTACTAAACCGTTAAATTTTTGAAAAAAATAAACAAAACAAAAAATGAATTTTTTAAAAATACTTTAATGTTTAGCTAAAGAGATGAATTCGGAAATAAAATAACAAATTTTTACATTTTCAATTAAAAAATTAATTTTTTTACAAGAAAATTAATTTTCAACTAAGAAGTCCAATTTTTAACAAAAATAGTCCCAAGTAGATTAATTTTCTAGAAAACAAAATTAATCTTGAACAAAACAACGCATTTTGCAACGAAGCAGTTGAATTTTTAAATAACAAAAATAAATTTTCCATTAAAAAATTAATTTTTCACCAAAAAATGAATTTGCAACAAAATAGTTCAATTTTTAACCAAAATAGTGGAAAAAGATTAATTTTCTACAAATAATCTGGAACAAAAAACAATACGTTTTTAATGAAGTAGTGTAATTTTCAACTAAAAAAGATCAATTTTGCATTAGACCGTTCAATTTTTTACCAAAATAAAAAGAAAACGAATTTTCGAAAAAAAACTTCTTAACTAAAATAAATAATCAATTTTCCACCAAATCTTTCAATTTTTGGCCAAAATAAAAACAAAAAATTCAACAAAATAGATAAATTTATAGCCAAATAGTTTATTTAAATAGTTCCATTCTCAAATTTAAACATGAAGTTCCCAAAAAAATTAATTTTTCTCATCGAACTGTTTTTTTTTTAATTAACATGGGCTTTTGAAAGAATTTTTAATTTTCAAAAAGCAGATGAATTTTTAACAAAAAGGATTAATTTTCTACCACAAAAAAATTAATATTATAAAAAAATGAATTTTAAACAAAACAGTTGAATTTTGAAACAAAAAGGCTACCCTTGCTAAGGATTGAAATTCTAAACTAAAATAAAGAATCTCTACATTTTCAAATAAAAAATGAATTTACAACAAAATAATTCCAAAAAGATTTTAAAAAGTTAAATTTTTACCAAAAACATATTTTCAACGAAATAAATAGTAACATTTCAAATTAAAAAAATTTGTAAAAAAAAATGTTACCTAAAGAGGTGACATCTAAACGTGAAATAGATCATTTTAATGAAATAATTAATATAATTTTTAGCTAAAGAGGTAAATTTTGAACTAAAATAAAGAATCTTTACATTTTCAAATAAAAAAATTAACTTTTTACGAAAAAAACTGCAACAACATAGTCCCATCAAGATTAATTTTCTACAAAAAAACGAATCTTCAAAAAAAAAAAACAATAAATTTTTGACGAAGTTGTTGAGTTTTCAACTAAAAACGATACTTTTTTAACTGTACACTTAAATTTGGAACCAAAATATTTAAAAAACTCATTTTCAAGAAAATAGTTCAATTTTTAGAAAAAGAGTTAATTGTTCAACCGAAATAAAGAATATTTGAATTTTCAAATAAAAAATTTATTGTTTACAAAACAAAAGAATTTTTAGAAAAATAGTTCAATTTTTAACCAAAATAGTCATAAGAAAAATAATTTTCTACAAAAAGGAACGAATCTTCAAACAAACAAAATTTAACGGAGTAGTTAAATTTTTAACTATAAAAGATCAATTTTTTAGCAAACAGTTGAATTTTCTATAAAAAAATACCAATGTTATAAAAAATGAATTTTACTATTTAAACAATTTTAAACCACGATAAATTTTCAAGCAGGAAGATTATTTTCCTATAAAAATACATGAATTTTCAACCAAATAGTTTTAAATTTTGAACTGAAGAGAAAGGATTTTCATTAAAAAAATGTATATTTATATTTTTAGTTGAAAAATTAATAAATTTGAATAACTGCATTTTCTATTTAATTTTTTTTAATCCACTTCAAATCCATATAAATCAGAGCAGTTCAGATAATAAAATAATCCGTTCCCGAAAAATAATTTTTTTTCAAATTTATTTTTTTTAACTGTAAATTTACCTATTCTATTTCTGGACGAAAATTCATCATTTTTAGTTCAAAATTCAACCACTTGGTTTAAAATAATTTGATGTTAATTGTTTTTGTCTACTGGTGTCAAATAAATTTTTTTAAATTGATTTTTATTTATTAATGATTGAAATTTGAAATTGAAATTTGTTTTTTTTTTAGTAGAAAATTAATATTTTTCTTTAAAAAACATCAACTTGGTTGAAAAATCCCTTTTTCTGAACATGAACTTTTGAACTGAAAATTGATCTATTTCATTTTTGGTGAACATTTCTTTTTCCTAACTCAAAACTCATGTATTTTGATCAAATTTAATTTTTTCTTGTAGAAAACTTTGGTTTTATTAGGTTGAGAATTAAACTATTTTGTCAAAAATACGTTTCTTTGGTTAAAAATGAAACTATATTGTTGACATTTTTTAAAAATAATTTTTTTAGCTAAAAATTTAACTATTCCATTTTTAGATGGAAATTGGTATTTTTTAGTTGAAAATTCAAATTCTTGATTGAAATTTGAAAAACTTCATGTAAAATTAATTCTTTTGGTCGAACATTCTTGATTTCAGTTGAAAATATTTTATTTGCAAATTTAATTGTTTTTCTTGTTGTTGAAAATTCATATTTTTTGGTAGAAAATTAACCTTTTTCTTAAATATTCATCTATTTGATTGAAAATTAAAATATTTGGGTTAAAAAATTTAAGTATTTTGTTGAAAAATCGCTTTTTTGTTGAAAATTAATTTCTTAAACTGAATATAGAAATTAGGTTGAAAATTAAACTATATTTTTATAATTTTTTTAATTAATTTTTTTAACTAAAAATTTAAATATTTCATTTTCAGGTGGAAATTGAAATTTTTTTAGTTGAAAATCCAACTAATTACAAATTTATTTAAAATTAATTCTTATGGTTGAAGATTCCTGATTTTAGTGCAAAATGTTTTGGTTAAATTATTGTCTTAAAAATTCCTCTTTCCGGTAGAAAATTAAATATCTTGCTTGAAAATCATTTATTTCGTAGAAAATTAAACTTTTTTGATGAAAAATTTCAGTATTTTGTTGAAAAATCGTTTTTGTTTGTTAAAAATTAATTTTATAAATGAAAATTGAACTATTTTATTTTTGGTCGACATTTGTCTTTCCTAATTAAAAATTCATGTATTCTGTTGAATTTTCATGTTTTCTTGTAGAAAATTTATTAGGTTTTATTAGATTTAATTTTTTTTTCGTTTTAAATTAATTTTTTGAACTGAAAATTTAACCAATCCACATAAAAATTGATCCTTTTTAATTAAAAATTCAACTATTTTGTTGAAAATTTAATTCAAAAATTAATCTAACTTATTCAAATTTAAACAACTTTGTTGAAAAGTATCCTTGTTGATAGAGATTCAACTATTTTTATGGAAAACTCGTCCTTTTAAGTAAAGATTCTTAATTTTATATAAAAATCTATCTCTTTGGTTGAAAATTTAATTTTTTGAAAATTCACGTATTTGGTTAAAATTTCATCTTTTTCTATAGATAATTAATTTTTATTTTTATTATAAGTAAAACATTTTTGAAAAAAGCGCCACTTATAAATATAAATTTGTTCAACAACAAAAAAAAGAATTTATTTTTGTGTGGATTCGAACCCGGGCGGTCTGCATAAGAATTCGAGAAAAAAAATTTTCCAGTGCATTTTTGGACCACCCTATGAAACAGCCAATCTACATATAAATTGCACTTTAAATTTAATATTTATATAATAATTTCGAAAGTGATTAACATTTTTTTATGTAAAATGTCATAAATAATTTCGAATAATGTATTAAACTAATAAGAAAGTTTAAAAAAATATAAATTGGGTATATATTTTTTTGTACAATCTTTTTTCTCCGCCCCTGTTTTCGATCAATATGACCTAAGGCTACGAGCAACGTGCACTCAGAAAAATATTTTTGTCTTGAATTAAAGAAACCGTTTCTTTAAGATATATATTTTTTATTAATACAAAAATATCTTGAAAATGAAGAAAATCATTTTAAACTTTTAGAAAAATGTGCATTGAATTGTGCATAATCTATTTAAAAAAAAATGTTTGACCAGAGCGAATTTTCAACTAAAATTATGAATCTTTATATGAAATAGTTAAATTATCTATTTAAAAAAAAAAAAAATTTTTAAATGTCACGACAATATTTAAATTTTCAACCAAATAGTTGAATATTCAATGAATAAAGATCAATTTTTATCTAAAAGTGGAATAGTTAAATTTTTAGTTAAAAATTAATTGAAAGGGAATCAAACAAATTTTTAACAATATCGTTTAATTTTTAAACCACAGAAATACATTTTCTACAAAATAGTTTAATTTTCAGCACAAATTTTTTTCATCAAAACGGATGAATTTTCTATCAAAAAAAGTTAATTTTAGATAAAAAATCTCAATTTTCTACCAAGAAAATTAAATTGAAACGAAAGACATGAATTATTGACTAGTAAAGAAGAATTTGTATAAAACATGAAATTGCTTAATATTCAGTTAAAAAATTTAATTTCAACTTTAAAAAATATTTTTAAGGGAATATTTAAAAAAATACAAAATTGAAAAAATAAATAAATAGTTATTTTAAAATTGTCGCCTTAAATTATAATTTGCTTGAAATCTTTTTTCTTGCTTTTCTAAAAAATATTTTTGATTGAAAACTCAAATATTTTGTTAAAAATTCAACTTTTTTTTAAAAAAATTAATGTGATCTGTTTGAGTTGAAAATTCGTCGTTTTAGATGAATTGAATTATTTCTGGTTTGAAATTAAAACCTTACTTCTTTTTTTAATTTTTTTAATATCGAAAATTTATCTTTTTAGTTAATAATTTAATAATTTGCTTGAAAATGAATCTAATTTGTTCAAAATTAAACTATTTACGTATTACGGTTGAAAAATTAATTTTTTTTGTTGAAAATTCTTTCTTTTGGATGAATTGGACTTTTTTTTATTTTAAGTTAAAATCTTTTTCCTTTTTTTCAATTTTTTTATTTAATATTGAAAATTTATCTTTTTTAGGTAAAAATTTAATTGCTTGACAGTTTTTCTTCAATATTAGTTGAATTTGATCAAAATAAAAAATTTGGTTAAAAAGTGTCCTTTTTTATTTAAAAGTCAACTGCTTTACTGAAAGTTAGTCTTTTTTCATTCATTTTTTTAGCTGAAAATTTATAATTTTAGTTGAAAATGCAACTTTTCGATTGCAAATTTTATTCTTTTGTTGGAAATGCATCTTTTTGAATGACCTGAAATATTTTTGATTTTAAATTAAAATCTTTTTTTCATGTTTTTTTATTTAATATTGAAATTTTATCTTTTTTAGTTAAAAATGTAATTATTTGTTTTAAAATATAACTATTTTCTTGAAAATTATTCTAATTGGTTCAAAATTAAACAATTTCGTTAGAAAGTATCCTCTTTGATTGAGAAGTCAACTGTTTTATTTAAAATTAGTTTTTTTTCTTGAAAATAAAAATTGAGAATATAAATACTTTCTTCAATATTAATTGAATTTGTTCAAAATGAAAAGTTTGGCTCAAAAGTGTACTTTTTTACTGAGAAGTCAACTGTTTGATTGAAAATTAGTCTTTTTTAAATTCATTTTTTCAGTTGTGAATTGATAGTTTTAGTTTAAAATGCACCTCTTCGGTATCTTTTTTAGTTAAAAATGTAATTATTTGGTTGAAAATATAACTATTTTCTTGAAAATTAATCTAGTTTGTTCAAACTTAAACAATTTGTTCAAAACTAAAAAATATTCTTTTAAAATTAAAAAATTAAACAGTACTATTTTGATTGAGAAGTCAACTGTTTGATTGAAAATTCGTCCTTTTTCTAAAAAATTCATTTTTTTTATTTAAAAATTTATAATTTTAGTTCAAAATGCACCTCTTCTGTTGAAAATTGAACTATTTTGTTGAAAATACGACTATTTGGGTGAATTGAATTCTTTTTGATTTTAAATTCTTTTTTTTTTTAATTTTTTAAATTTTCAATTGTTTTATTTAATATTGAAGATGGAATTATTTAGTTGAAAATATAACTATATTCTTGAAAATAATATAATTTGTTCCAAATTAAACAATGTGGTTAAAAATTATTCTTTTTGATTGAGAAGTAAACTATTTTATTGAAAATTCGTCTTTTTTGTTAAAAATTAGTTTTTTTTTTAAATATGAATCTTTTTTCATGAAAATATTGATTATTGCATTTTTCATTGAGAATTCATTTTTTTGTACTTTATTGACAGAAAATTAATTTTTTTGTTTAAAATTTAATCTTCTTAATTGAATATTAAGCTATTTTTTTTTATTTTTGTAAAAAATTGTTTTTCTTGGTATAAAAATTTTTAGTAGAGAATAAGGTTTATTTTAAATTTCAATTTAAAAAATCGTTAAAAATTTTGTTATAAAAAAAAAGTATTGTCAACTTCAGTGAAAAGTCTGATCTTTGAGAAAAGTTTTGATTAAAAAATGCAACTTTACGTGAACCCTAGACCCCACATGGAGAATTGTAGAGTGAGGGGCAACCCCAGTATACATTGTATGTAATAAAAAAAACATGAGTCTTTTCTTCTCCAGGATGTGGATAGGCAGCTCTCGTTTTATACCCAGGCTTTGTGGGAAGTGCAATTAATTTCAGCCCATCGCACAAAAACTCATCCGTTCGCGATAATCGAGCATGGCGAGACTATAATATTATAAACAAGTTGCATAAAATGATGTTTTAATCAGCTTATTTTAAAAGAGCTAGGGCTGAAAATAAGCTAATAATTGAAAATGAAATTATTCCATTTTTTGTTGAAATTTGATTTTTTTTTAAATAAAAAATTAAACTTTTTGGTTTCAAAATTATGCTTTTAGTTTAAAATTAAACTGCTGGGCCGAAAAATAATTTATTTTGTTCAATAGTGAACTCTTTTGTTGAAAATGGTTTTTGTTTTTGGTTGAAAATTAATTTTTTGAAATTGAACACGAAACTATTCCATTTTGTTGAAAATACGTCTTTTTGGAAAAATTAATTTTTATGGTTAAAAAAATATCTTTTGGTTACAATTTTAAATATTTGATTGAATATTAAACTCTCTTCTTGAAAATGTTTATAATTTTTTGAAATTAAAAATGAAACTATTCCATTTTTGGTTTTAGTTTTTGGTTGAAAATTCATTTTTTGAAATTGAAAATGAAACTATTCCATTTTTGGTTAACACTTAATCTTTTTTAATTGAAAATTCAACTTTTTGGTTTAAAAATTATTTTTTTAGTTTAAAATGCAACTGTTGGGCCAAAAATTCATGTATTTTGTTGAATATTAAACTCTTTTGTTAAAATTGTTTTGAACTTTTGGTTGAAACTTGATATTTTTTAATTAAAAATCCAATTTTTTGGTTTAAAATTTATCTTTTTAGTAGAAAATTGAACCGTTTTGTCAAAAAATCATGTATTTTGTTGAAAATACGCCTTTTTGGAAAAATTAATTTTCATGGGTAAAAAAATATATTTTGGTTGCAATTTTAAATATTTGATTGAATATTTAACGCTCTTATTGAAAATATTTATAATTTTAGGTACAAAATTAATTTTTTTAAATTGAAAAGGATACTTCGATTTTTTGTTGAAAAATTTTTTTTTTAATCAAAATTTAACTTTTTGGTTTAAAAATTATCTTTTTAGTTTAAAATTGAACTGTTGCGCTAAAAGTTAATTTATTGTGTTGAATACTTTGGTTGAAAATTTATCCTTTTTAATTCAAAATTCAACTATTTGGTTAAATATTCATGTATTTTGTTAAAAAATCTTCTTTTTGTGGAAAAATTAACTTTCATGGTTAAATAATTATATTTTTGGTTGCAATTTCAACTATTTGATAAAATATTAAACTCGTTATTTGAAATTTTTTTTTATTTTGGGCTGGAAATTAATGTTTGAAAATAAAACTATTCCATTTTTCGTTGAAAATTGATCTTTTTAAATTGAAAATTCAACTTTTTGGTTTGAAAATTCAATTGTTTGGTCCTAAATTTATGTATATTGTTGAATATTTATTTTCATGGTTAAAAAAATGTTTGTTGTTGAAATTTTCACTATTTGATTAAAAAATTAAACTCTTTTTTGAAAGTGTTTTTAATTTTGGGTTGAAAATTAATTTTTGAAAATGAAACAATTCCATTTTTCGTTGAAAATTGATCTTTTTTAATTGAAAATTCAACTTTTTGGTTTGAAAATTATAATTTTAGTTGAAAATTCAATTATTTGGTCCTAAATTTATGTATTTTGTTGAAAATTGATTTTCGTGGTTATATATATAAATATTATACATATAAATTAAACTGTTGGTTAAAAAATTCATGTATTTTGTTGAAAATACGAAATTTGGAAAAATTAATTTTCATGGTTAAAAAAATATAGTTTTGGTTGAAATTTGAACTATTTGATTGAATATTAAACTATGTTGTTGAAAATGTTTATAATTTTTGGTTGAAAATTAATTTTTTGAAATTCAAAAGTAAACTTCCATTTTTTGTTGAAAATTGATTTTTTTTTAAATAAAAAATTCAACTTTTTGATTTAAACATTATCTTTTTAGTTTAAAATGCAACTGTTGGGCCAAAAATTCATGTATTTTGTTGAACCTTAAACTCTTTTGTTGAAATTGTTTTTAATTTTAGGTTGAAAATTGATTTTTTGAATTTTT
This sequence comes from Acraspis erinacei, assembly GCA_035041075.1. NCBI lineage: Eukaryota > Metazoa > Arthropoda > Insecta > Hymenoptera > Cynipidae > Acraspis > Acraspis erinacei. The sequence continues at coordinate 58,253,661 of JAWWLR010000158.1, read as the reverse complement.
AAACGAAACAATTCCATTTTGTTGAAAATACGTCTTTTTGGAAAAATTAATTTCCAT
>JAWWLR010000158.1:58217952-58234595 GCA_035041075.1 Acraspis erinacei | reverse complement strand
TATTTCATTTATGGCTTAAAACTGATATTTTTTGGTTGAAAATTCAACTATGTTTTTGAAAACTCCACTTTTTCGTTGAAAATTCTTGTAATTTGCTAACATTCGTATTTTTAGCTAAAATATAATTTTAAAATATTTCTTTTTAAGGATTCATAATTTTAGTTGAAAATTTATCAATTTGGTTATAAATGAATTTTTTTTAACTCAAAATTTAACTATTCCCTTTTTGGATGAAAATTTCATTTAAGGTTGAAAACTGATATTTTTTCGTTGAAAATTGTAATATATTGTTGAAAATTTGTCTTTTTTAATTAGAAATTCAGGGAATTTGTTAAAATTCGTCATTGACTAAAAATTTGTTCTTTCTTTTAGAGGAAAATTAGTTTTGTTTTAAATGATAATTTAACTATTCTATTTTGGTTAAAAAGTGATATTTTTTAGTTCAAAATGCAACTATTCGGTTGAAAATTTCTCTTTTTTAGTTAAAAATTAATGTTTTTTTGTTGAAAAATCATCTTTTTGTAGAAAATTATTCTTCGTATTTAAAAAATTCATCTTTCTGATTAAAAGTTAAACTCTTTTGTTACAAATTTATTTGCTTTAGTTAAATATTCCATCATTTTAGTTGAAAATTCAGCTCTTTGGGTGGAAAATATTTTTTTTTAAATTTAAATTCGATTATTTCGTTGAAAATTTGTCTTTTTTTAATAAAAAAATTTAACTATTTTGTTGAAAATTCAGATATTTTGTCGAAAAGTCGTATTTTTTGGTAGAAAAATAATCATCTTGGTTGAATTATAGTTAAAGATTCTTTTTTTTTTAGTTAAAAAATTGATCACTTTTTTTGAAAATTTGTCTTTTTTAATTGTAAACTCAACTATTTTATTGAAAATTCAGGGATTCCGTTGAAAATTCATTTATTTTGTTGAAAAATCGACTTTTTGGGTGAAAAGTTAGTGTTTTTTTTTAAATTCATCTGTTTTTTTTAGAAAATGCAATATTTTACTTGAAATTTTAGGAATTTAAAGCCGTTTAAATTAAATTAAATTCAACTATTTTGTTGAAACTTCGCGTATTTTGTCAAAAAAATTGATTTTTTTTTGTAAACAATTTTTATTTTCTTTGAAAGTTAATTTCCTTGTGTAAAATTTTTTTCTTTTCGGTTAAAAATTCAAGTAATGCAGTTAAATATTTATCATTTTAGTTGAAAATTCATCTTTTATGTTGAAAATAAAATAACTTGATTGAAATTTAAACTCTTTTGTGAAAAAATAATTTTTTTGTTTGGTTGCCGAAAATGTAACTATTTTGTTTATTTTTTTGTTGAAAATTCTTTTGTTTTTTAAACTGAAAATATAGCTATGATTCCAGTTGAATATTGAATAATTTTGTATAAAAATTCATCTCTTTAGTTGAACATTCATTTTTCGACTAACAATGTAATTATTCAATTTTTGATTAAAAAAATATATTTTTTAGTTAAAAATTCATATTTTTTGGTAGAAATTAATCTTCTTCATTCAAAATTTAGCTCGTTCGTCAGAAATTAAATTATTCTAGTTAAAGATTAATTATTTTGGTTGAAAACTCACCACATTTTTTGAAAATATAAGTTTTTTTTTGTAAATGTTTAGACCCAGCAACCCAAAGAAAAGCGGCGTTTTGAGAAACCTAAGAGGCCGCCTACCATTCCACATCAAACGCCGCACCCTAAGGAACCCAGTATTGAAAAGTAAGCAATATTTCGGAATTTCGAAACCAAATATTTTATTTAAATCCTATTTTATATTAATTTTCCACTAATTTATTTTAAAAACTGTCTATTTTTTTAACCCCTTTTTCAGGGACTATATTGGGGAGCAAATATTGGCCCTAGTTGCTCTTCGAGAAAATAATTTTGGCATCTCTACAGAACATGATGTAAGTTTTTAGTGTATAATCTTTTTACGAAAGAAATTTTTTTTTAAATATTTAAAATCATTTAAGGTTTGAGAGCTCTGATTATAATACAAATTTAGGCATTTTAATAATTATATGTATTAGGATAGACCGAAAAAAGATTTTTTTTCTTTTTTAAAGTGGCTCTTATAGAAACGATTTCTTTTGGTGAAAAAATATCCCTTGAATTTTGGTAAGATTAAAAAAAAATATTGCGTCTTTTTCGGTTTTTTTAAATAATGTTAGGTTTCAATTTTAATCACAGTGAAAGTTTAAAAATTGAAATTAAACACTATAAAAATAGTATCACTTTAATTGAGAATATTAAATATTGAATAATTTATTATAAAAGCTGTATAGTTAGACAATTTTTAATTCAGAATATTTGAAATTAAACGATTTCTACTTTCTTGAATCCGTCTTCAAAGTTTCAATTTATGTCTTCAAATTTTAAGCATTAACAGATGGAAATTTTCAATTCTAATTATTTTAAAACAATTTATCTTTTGCCCTGTTTTTAAGAAATTTTTCTATTTTCAGCTTTTTTTGGCTTTATTGGAAAATTATTTAATTTTTGTTTTCTTTTTGGTTAAAAGCTTAACTGCTTTGTTGAACATTCGCCTTTCAGGATAGAAAATTCATTCTTTTTAATTTAAAACTCTTCTTTTATAGTAGAAAACTCATATTTTTTGGTTGAAAATTAAACTTTTTTTTTGAAAATTAACTTCTTTGTTGGAAGTACAACTGTTTCTGGTTGAGGTTTAATATCTTTTATTTTCAAGTTCCACCAGTTGGTTTAAAATGTTATTATTTTATTAAAAAATCAGTTTTTTGGTAAAAATCCAACTGTTTTGTTAAATTTTCGTATTTTTTGGACAGAAAATTCGTAATTCTGGTTTTAAAAAAATCGTCGAGAATAAACTATTTGGTTGAAAAATGAATTATTTAGTTGAAAAATTCTCTTTTTGGGTAAAATTTGTAACTGTTTTGTTAAACATTCGTTTTTTTTTATAGAAAATTCATTCCTATGGATGAAAAAATTGTCTTTTTGCATCAAAATGCAACTGTTTGATTCAAATTTACATTTTGTTTTTTTTTTTTGAAAATTCAATAATTTGGTTGAAAATTTTATTATTTTATTAAAAAATCAGTTTTTTGGTAAAAATGTTAACTGTTTTGTAGAGCATTCGTTTTTTTGGATATAAAAATTCATCCCTGTGAATTAAAAATTTGTCGTTTTGCTTCAAAATGCAACTGTATGATTCAAATTTACTATTTTTTTTTTTTGAAAATTCGATAATTTGGTTGAAAATTTTATTATTTGATTAAAAAGTTAGTTTTTTCTTAAAAATTCAACTGTTTTGTTAAAGTTTCGTATTTTTTGACAGAAAATTCGTCCTTCTGGATTAAAAAAATTCGTCGAAAATAAACTATTTGGTTGAAAAATGAATTATTTAGTTAAAAAATTCTCTTTTTTGGTAAAACTTGTAACTGCTTTGTTAAACATTCGTTTTTTTACAGAAAATTCATCCCTATGGATAAAAAATTCGTCTTCTTACTTAAAAATGCAACTGTTTGATTTAAATTTACTATTTTTTTTTTTGAAAATTCGATAATTTGGTTGAAAACTCAATTATTTAGTTAAAAAATTGCCTTTTTTGGTAAAAATGTTAACTGTTTTGTTGAGCATTCGTTTTTTTGAATATAAAAATTCGTCCCTATGAATTAAAAATTTGTCTTTTTGCTTCAAAATGCAACTGTTTGATTCAAATTTATATTTTTTTTTTGAAAATTCAATAATTTGGTTGAAAATTTTATTCTTTTATTAAAAAATCAGTTTTTTGGTAAAAATTCAACTGTTTTGTTAAATTTTCGTATTTTTTGGACAGAAAATTCGTACTTCTGGATTTTAAAAAGTTCGTCGAAAATAAACTATTTGGTTGAAAAATGAATTATTTATTTAGTTGAAAAATTCTCTTTTTTGGTAAAATTTGTAACTGTTTTTTTAAGTTTCGTTTTTTTAAAAGAAAATTCATCACTATGGATAAAAAATTCGTCTTCATACTTAAAAATGAAACTGTTTGATTTAAATTTACATACTTTTTTTTTGAAAATTCGATAATTTGGTTGAAAACTCAATTATTTAGTTAAAAAATTGCCTTTTTTGGTCAAAATGTGAACTGTTTTGTTGAGCATTCGTTTTTTTGGATATAAAAATTCGTCCCTATGAATTAAAAATTTATCTTTTTGCTTCAAAATGCAACTGTTTGATTCAAATTTACTATTTTTTTTGGTTAAATTTTCGTATTTTTCGACAGAAAATTTGTTCTTCTAGATTAAAAAATTCGTATCTCTTGGTTAAAAACTAAAATTTTTGTTAAATATTCAACTGTCTTCTATAAAATTCGTATTTTTTCTTAAAAATTCAACTATTTGTTTGTAAATGCAAATATTTCGTTAAAAACTAATTTTTCTAAATTTAAATTCGACATTTTTGTTTAAAAGTCACATTTTTTGTTAAAAAATTCAACTTCTTTGTTGAATATTCGTCTTTTTGGATAGAAAATTCATCCATATGGATTGAAAATCAAATTTTTCTTGACAGAAAATGAACCTGTTTCTTGATAATTCAACTTCATTCTAGAAAATTCGTCTTTTAGATTGAAATTCAACCATTTTTATTTTAAAAAATCATCTTTCTTCGTTGGTAATTATATTTTTTGTCGAAAATTGAAATTTTCTTGTTAATAATTTAAATGTATTTAAGAAAAATCGCCTTTTTTGCTTGAAAAATCTGTTATTAGGTTAAAGTTTAATGTTTTTTATTTAAAATTTGACCCTCTGGTTGAAAATTCATTTATTTTGTTCAAAAGTTCCCTTTTTTAATATCATCTATTTTATATTGAAAAAATTCAATTATTTTTTACAAAAGTTTTATTTTTTTGTAAAAAAAAATCAAATGCTTTCTTGAAAATTCGTATTTTTGGGTAGTAAATTCATTCTTATGGATTGAGAATTAATTTTTCTCTCTTTAAAAATGAATCAATTCTTTTCTAACAAATTCGTGCTTTTCCTTGAAAATTAAACGTTTTGTTTCAAAATTCATCTTTCTGCGTTGAAAGTGATCTTTTTTGTTTTTTAAAGGAATTTTCAAGTTAAAAATTGAACTGTATTTTGGAAAATTCGCTTTTTGAGTTAAAAAATTCATTTTTGTAGATTTCAAATTTATTTTTTTTTATTGAAAATTAACCTGTTTGTTGAAAATGAAACGTTTTTCTAGAAAATTCGTCTTTTTGTTTGAAATTCCACTTTTTTGTTAAAAATGCATCTTTCCTCGTTGATAATTATATTTTTTGTTGAAAATTCAACTTTTCTTGTTGAAAATTCATCTTTTTGCGTTGAAAATGATCCTTTTTGTTTTTTAAAGGAATTTTTAAGTTAAAAATTGAACTGTATTTTGGAAAATTCGCTTTTTGAGTTGAAAATTCATTTTTGTGGATTGAAAATTTATTTTTTTTATTGAAAATTAACCTGTTTGTTGAAAATGAAACTTCTTTCTAGAAAATTCATCTTTTTGTTTGAAATTCAACTATTTTGTTAAAAATTCATCTTTCTTCGTTGATAATTATATTTTTTGTTGAAAATTGAACTTTTCTTGTTAATAACTTAACTCTATTTAAAAAAATCGCCTTTTTTCATTTGAAAAATCCACAATTTGGATGAAGTTTAATCATTTTGATTGAAAATTCAATTATTTTCTTCAAAAGTTTTCTTTTTTGGTAAAAATGTTAACGGTTCTTTCTGACCATTCGTCTTTTTGGATAGAAAATTCATCTTTTTGCTTATGAATTCAACTATTTTATTGAATTTTAATCTTTTTTTTTTGAAAATTCGATAATTTGCTTGAAAATTTTATTATTTTATTAAAAAGTCAGTTTTTTTGTTGTAAAAATGCAACAATTTTGTTAAAATTTTGTCTTTTTGGATAGAAAATTAGTCCTTTTGGATTCAAAAAAATCGCCTTTCTTGGTTAAAAACTAAGATTTCTGTTAAATATTCAACTTACTTCTATAAAATTCGTATTTTTTCTTGAAAATTTAACTGTTTGGTTGTAAATGCAAATATTTCGTTAAGAACTAATTTAAAAAATTAATATTCTAGGCTTTCGTTGAACATTCGGGTTTTTCGATAGTAAATTCATTCTTATGGATTCAAAATTACTTTTTTTGGTTGAAAAATTCATCTTTCTTCTCCCTTTTTGTTTGAAAAATCAACAATTTCTTTAAAGTCTGATCTTTTTTGATAATAAATTCAGCTGTTTTGTTGAGCATTTGTCTTTTTGGATAGAAAATGTATCCTTATGGATTGAGAATTAATTTTTCTTGGTTGAAAATTAATTTTGTTGTTGAAAATTCAACTGTTTTCTAAAAATCGTATTTTTTCTTGAAAATTCTTTCTTTTTTTTTTGAAAATTCAATTTTCTCCTAAAAATTCGCCTTTTTGGTTGAAAATTAAAATATTTGGTTTAAATATTTTAAAAATCTGTCAATTTAACTATTTATTTCAACTTTTTTTTAATCTACCTTTTGGCATGAAAATTTGACGATTTGGTGGAAAGTGCAATTGTTTTTGGTTGAAGTTAATTTTTTATTAATTCAAATATTTTGTGAAAAGATGACTTTTTTGTAAAAAATATACTCTTTTATTAAACAGTCGTATTTTTAGACAGAAAATTCGTTCTTTTGGATTTAAAAGTCAATTATTTTTTGAAAAAGTATTTTTTTTTGTAAAAAATTCTACTGTTCTTTTGCACTTTCGTATTTTTGGACAGTAAATTCGACTTACAGATTGAAAATTCATTTTTCTTGGCCTTTTTTGCTTCCAAATTAAACTATTTGGTTATAAATATATTTTTAAATTTTTAATTCAACTATTTATGTTGATAATTCAAGTTTCTTTTAAAAACTCACCTTTTTGCTCAACTCTTTTCTAAACAATTCGACTTTTTAACTTGAAAACTCAACTCTTTTGTTAAAATTTTATCCTGAGTTTGAAAATTTAAATTATATTTAATTTTAAGTACCGCCTTAATTAGATTATTTTACTTTTTTTTATGAAAATGAATAAAATTTTTGTCTTCCAATGTAAAAAAAAAATCTGTTAACAATGGCAATAATTTTTTTTTTTAATTCTACAAAAATTCAGGGGATATTTTAACACCAAAAGGAACATTTTTTGGACTACTTTGATATAAATATGTGATTATGTGCATTCTTTTTTTCAGTGGCGACCCGACAGAGAAATGTACGGTAATTTGAATTTAACAGCGATAGGCGATGGATTTCCAGATCCAGATTTTTCGAGCTCAGATCCTGAGATTGCTCAAATTGAGAGCTTCACTTTCTCGTTAGTATACTTTTTTGTTGGTATATTGAAAATACGAAAGCTTTTTTTTTTAGAATAAAAAAATTATTTATTATATAAAGATATTTTTTGGGTTGAAGATTTATACAAAAAAATGGTCTTTTTTGGATTTGAAAATTTAACAATTTTTTTTATCGGTTAAAGATTCTTCTCTCTAGATAAAATTTGGTCTTTTATCCGTTGAAATTTTTTTTTTTTAACTGATAAATTAATTAATTTATTTTTTGGTACAAATTGATCTTTTTTATTAAAAAAATTAACTAATTTCTTGAAGATTCCTCCTTTTTGGTTTAATTAAAATTAAAATGTAATTAAAAATCTTTTTTGGTTGAAGACAACTATTTTTTGAAAATGAAGTACTTTAATAACAATTTATTTGTTTGTTGAAAATTCATTTCTTTATTGGAAAATTGAACTATTTTGGTGAAAAATATTTTCTTTTTTAAAAATTAATTAGTTTTTTTGAAAATTATTCTATTTTTCAAGCCTCAAAGATGAATTTTCAATTAAAATGATAAATACTAACTGGAATAATGGAATTTGTAAATTAATTAAAAAAGAAATTTTCAACTAAACTGATGAATTTTCAACTAAAATCATGAATCTTCAACTGGAATATTTAAATTTTATACCAAAAGATGAATTTTCAACCATAAAAATTAATTTTCTACAAAAAAGTTGCATTTTTGAAATAGTATTTATTGGAAGATTGAACTATTTTGGTGAAAAGTATTTTATTTTTTGAAAATTAATTAGTTTGTTTGAAAATTATTCTTTTTTCGTTGAAGATTCAACTATTTTGTCGAAAACTTGTATTTTTTTCTGTTAAAAATAAATATTTTGGTTAAAAATTAAGCTTCTCGAGTTAAAAAATTCAATATTTTGTCAGAAATCTTTTTTCTTGGTTAAAAATGAATTTTTTTGCATGAAAATTAATCTTTTCGAGTTAAAAATTCAACTATTCTACAAAATTGGTCTTTTTTGTTAAAAATTAATCTTTTTGATTGAAAAATCTTTGATTTGGTTAAAAATTAATATTTTAAACTCATAACATAAGTATATACATAAATATTTAGTAAAAAATTTCTTTTTTTTATTTGAAAATTCATTTTTTTTAGACAATTTTTTGTTTGAAAAGTCATTTTTTTGGTTAGAAAATTTATTTGTTTGCTTGAAAATTAAATTATTTTCTTGAAACTTCGTTTTTAGGGTGAAAATTATTTTCTACTGAAAATTTAAGTATTTAACTTTTGGTTGCAAATTTATCTTTTTTAGTTCAAAGTTGAACTATTTGGTAGAAAATTTATTTATTTTTTCTTTGATTGTAAATTCAATTCTTTGTTGGAAAATTTAACAATTTTATTGGTTTGAAAATTATTTGAAATTTATCTTTTTAGTAGAAAATTATTATACTTTTGGTTATTACGATTTCGAGGAATTTTAACGAATTTTTAGGAAACTTGAGGGAATTAAATAAATTTTATTTCAAGAGTTATTTTAAGAGAATCCAAAAAAAATTTCAATCATTTTAAACAATTTTTCACCTCTTAATATTTAAAAAAATTTCATTCTGCATTTTTTAAATAGCTTGTTTTTAATAATTTTAAATAAAAATCCTGGGACGCTTTGCGCGCATTTATTTTATTTCACGGGCCTTTTAAAAATAAATTTAAGCAATAATTTCAATTGAATTTATGTTTAAGGAATTTCAAATGATTTCTTGTCATTTTACGGATTTTAAAGATTTTAAATTATTTTTAATTATTGCAAAAAATTTCAAGAGATTTCTTCACAAAACATGTTCGAAATATGTGGTTATGGATTTTGAAATAGTTTATTTTTAATATGAAAAAAGAAAAACCCACAGGCGGAACGATTTTATTTCCACGGAATTTTTCAAGATAATTCTAATTTAATTTTTATATAAGAAATTTCAAATTATTTCTATTTATTTAAATATATTAATATTTTCAATATTTCTAACAATTTTATTGAACAATTTTGATGTTTTCGCGGGGTTTTTTATATTACTGTAAATGGATTTTTTATTTATAAATTAAACTTTTTGTTTCAAAATGTATATACTATTTAAAAAATTCACATTTTTTGTAGAAAATTAGTTTTTATAGTTGAAAATTCATCTTTTGGTATCAAATTTTATTATTCCAGTTGAAGATTCATCATTTTAGTTGAAAATCTATATTTTCTCGTTCAAAATTCAACATTTTGGTTGAATATTTCTTGTTTTAATTTAAAATTCGACTATTTTGTTGAAAATGCACATATTTTGATAAAAATCCCTTTTTTTGGTAGAAAATTATTTTTTTCTTTGCAAGTTAATCTTTATATTTAAGAATTCTTCTTTTTGGTTCAAAATTCCATTTTTCCAGTTTAGTATTTATTATATAGAAATTAAATTTTTTCGTTTAACATTTATAATTTTAAATGAAAAATTCATCTCCTTTATTGAACATTAATTTTTTAAAGAAATATTTAATTATGCAATTATTTGTTGAAATTTTTTTTAGTTGAAAAGTCATCTTTCTGGTTTAAAATTTATTTATGTAACTAAATATTTTTTTGGAAGTTATTTTTTTTAGGTAAGTAATTTTTTTAACTGAAAATTTAATTTATTCATATTTATTAATTTGATTTATATTTATTAATTTATTTATAATAGTCCATAATTTTAGATAAAAATTCATCTCTTTGGTTAAACATTCAATTTTTGGTTGAAAAATTATCTTTTTTTTATTAGAAAATTCAGCTCTTTGGTCAAAAGTTCAATTATTCGATTTAAAAATATATAATTTTAGTTCAAAACTCATATTTTACGCTCACTTTTTTTTGAAAATGTAAGTATTTTTTTAAAAGTTATTTAGTTTTTATTTTTAATGTTAGTTTTTTTACGAAATAATTTTTTTTAACGTAAAATTGAACTTTTTCCAATTAAATATTCCAGTTTTAGTTCAAAATAAATCTTTTTTGGTAGAAAATGCTCTTCTTGCTTGACATTTCAGTTGAAAATTAATTTTTCTGGTTTAAAATTTCACTATTCCGGTTTAGCAGTACAATTTTAGTTAAAAATTTACCACATTGGTTGAAAATGTAACTATTTTTTCGACAGTTAGTTTCTTTCTGTTGAAAGTTATTTTTTTTTTAGGAAATTAATTTTTTTAACTGATAGTTTAATTTATTCCAATTGAATCGCCCATAATTTAAGATAAAAATTTTGAAAAATGATCTTTTTTTAGTTGAAAATTTAGTTTGTTGGTCAAAAATTCAATTATTCGATTTAAAAATATATAATTTTAGTTGAAAACTCATCTTTTACTCTCACTTTTTTTTGAAAATGTAACTATTTTTTTTAAGGTTATTTATTTTTAAAGTTAGTTTTTTTACTAAATAATTTTTTTTGACGTAAAATTTAACTTTTTCCAATTAAATATTCCAGTTTTTGTTGAAAATTTTTCTGTTGGATTACAGATTAATTTTTTTATTTATAATTTAATTATTTATGTTTTAGTTCACAATTTATCTTTTTTAGTAACAACTATTTTTTGTTGTTGAAAAATTCATCAGTTTTTATAAAAATTGAACTATTTTCTTGGAAATCCGTTTTTTCTTTTTTGTTAAAAATTTAATTTTGTCAACTGAAAGTTTTATTCCATTTTTTAATAAAAATTAGTACATATTTCTTTTAAAATTCCTTTAATTTGTTGAACAACTTCTTTTTTTTTTGCTTGAAATATGTATTATTTTAGTTCTGATTTTTATTTTTATTTTTAGTCAGAGTCAAATGATTCAAAAACTTGTTGTGACTACATATTTTTTATTTTAGAATGCTCTATGAATATATTGTGAATAACGGCCCTGTTCGAGTCAAAGACGTTCTGCAGAAATGGGAAGATACAAAGAGTATTATGCCAACCTCAGTCAATATTATTAATAATAATATAGGTAAGTGAAAATTTTTTCAGACCTGGAAATGACAGTGAATTTATTCTTTCACTTGAAATTTTACAAATTTTAAACGAAAAATCTGTCAAAGTTGTATTTTAACAATTTTTTAAAATAATTAGTTTTATTTTTACATTCTTTAATTATGATTTTCAGTTTATAATGCGCAACTCGAAAATATTTTGCTTAACAATATTTTCCATTTTTGATTTTTACTTAAATATTTTTATTTTATCGATTGAACATATAAATTAATTAATTATTTTTAAAAAATCGAACTGTTCTTGAAGTATCAAAAAGTGAAGAAAATTTAATTTGTGAAAACTATTTTAAATCCGTTTAAAATTTAAGAATTTCCAGAGTTTGACGTTAAAAATTAAAATTTTTTTCAGATTTGCACAAAAAGTTTATAAGCTTTTTAAGAATTGTCAAAAACTTTAAAAAAATAAAAGTTTTTTCCTAAGATTGCTAAGAAAATTGAAAAAGATTTTTTTTCAAAACTTATTTGGAATTCAAATAATTTTAAAACATATTTAGAAGTTATGAAAAACTTTGAGCAATAATTTTAAGTTTGAAAAATTTATGAAACATGTAGATTTTTTAAAATAATAATAATTCAACTTGTATTATACAAAATTTTTAATAAAAATAAATATAATCTTTCAAGTTTTAATGTTTTTAGTTTAAAATTGTTTAAATACTTTTTTTTTTATTTATCTTTGAAGTTCACAACTTATAATAGTTAAAAATTCCAAATTTTTCAGTTTAAAATCCCTTTTGACTGAAAATTCAAATATTTTTCGGTTGAAAATTCTATTGTTATGTAGAAAATTCTTCTTGTTTGTTTGTCTTGGACTTTTTTTCATTTAAAATTAAAATCTTTTTTTCTGAAAATATCTACAATTACTTTTTTTTCTTGAGAATTCATTTTTTTGTTGTTGAAAATTTATCTCTTTAGTTTAAAAAATCTGCAACTTGACTGATAACTCATTTATCTTTGGTAAAAAATGAATATTTTTTAGATGAGAATTCATCTATTTGTTGAAAATTCGTCTTTTTGTGGAAATTTAATATTTTTTGTTAAAAGTGCATCTTTATCGTTAGGAACGAAACTTTCTGGTTAAAGTTTAATCGTTTTTTGTTAAATATTCAACTATTTTGTTGTGAAAACGTCTTTTTTTCGGAAATTTAGGGTTTTTTTTACTGAAAATGTAAATATTTCTTTTTTAATTCAAAATTGAACGTTAGAAATTAATTTTTTGGTTACTGTTTTGTTGAAAATTCTTCTTTTTTTAATATAAACTTACTGTTTTTCTTGAGAAATGTATATATTTTTTTTGAAAATTAATTCATTTAGTTGAAATCTTATCTGTTTAGTTAAAAATGCATCTCTTTTAGTAAATAATTAATCTTTTTGTTAAAAAAATACAACTATTTTGTTTAAGAATTGCCCAATTTTCCTGAAATTCATCTTTTTGGATTAAAAATGTATCTCTTTTGCTAGAAATTTCATTTTTTTCTTCCTCTAAACTGCATCTATCCATTTAAAACGTATATCTTTTTTAACTGAAAATGCAACTCTTGTTGCAAATTAATTTTCTTACATAAAATTTAATTATTCCATTTTAAATTAAAAAAAATTTTTTTTAAAAAGAATTTAATGATTTGGTTAAAGATTTAAGAAGTTTCTTAAAACTTTATCATTTTTTTTGTAAATTCAATTTTTTCGTAAAACAGTTGTATTGTTTTCTTCAACTGGTTTCACTTTTACCCAAATAGTTCAATTTTGAGTTTAAAATAATCAATTTTAAACTAAAAAAAATGGTAAAGTTACATTTTCAGTTGAAAAAATTAATTTTAAACAAAACAAAGAAAGAATTTTCGACTAAATATTTAAATTTTGAAACCAAACAGATGAATTATTAACAATAACAAAATAAATCTTTAAACAAGTGATTTTAATTTTACCCAAATAGTTCAATTTTAAGTTTAAAATAATAAATTTTTAACTAAAAATGGAAAACTTACATTTTAAGTTTAAAAAATTAATTTTAGACAACAAAAAACGAGTTTTTTATTAAATATTTAACTTTTCAACCAAACAGATGAATTTTTAAGAACAAAAAAAATTTTTAACAAAGCGGTTTTACTTTTGCCTAAGTAGTTCAATTTTCAGTTTAAAATAAAAAATTTCCAACTAAAAAAATGGGAAAGTTACATTTTCAGTGGAAAAAATTGATTTTAAACAAAACAAAAAAATAATTTTCGACTAAATATTTAAATGTTGAAACCAAACAGATGAATTTTTAACAATAACAAAATAAATCTTTAAACAAGTGGTTTTAATTTTACCCTAATAGTTCAATTTAAAATTTTAAAATATTATTTTTCAACAAAAAATGGAAAAGTTACATTTTAAGTTTAAAAAATTAATTTTAGACAACAAAAATACAAGTTTTCCACTAAATATTTAAATTTTCAACCCAGCAGATAAATTTTTAAGAACAAAAAAAATTTTTTAACAAAGCGGGTTTACTTTTGCCTAAGTAGTTCAATTTTAAATTTAAACCAGCAATTTTCAACTAAAAATAGAAAAGTTATATTTTCAGTTAAAAAAATTAATTTTAAACAAAAAAACGAATTTTCGAGTTGATAAAAAATTGCCAACCAAAGGAATATTTCAACAAAAAATACATTTTTAATTAACCCGCAAATATTAATTTTTCAACCAAGAAGACGAATTTTCAATCAAGATTTTTTAGTCAAGAAAAGAGTTGAATTTCCAACAAAAATTTAATTTTCAAGACAAAAAGTTGCATTTTTAACAAACAAACAAATTTTTAATTTTGCAATTTTAAAGAAATTTTTTTAAATTTGGTTGAAAATGAAATTTTTTCTCTAAAATTCAATTTTTATGTTAAAAAATTCGTCTTTTTGGTAGAAAATTAATCCTGATTTTTGAAAATTCATCCTTTTCGTTAGAAATGAAAATTGTGATTGAAAATTAATTTTATTGGCTAGAATTTATTCCTCTTATTTTTTTGAAAAATCTCCTTATTTCCCCAATTTTTTAAAACCATTTTTCACCTGTAAAGCCTGCTTTCGATGCCCGGGGATTGGAAAAGGTTTTAGTTCCTGAAAATATAGAAACCCATAGAGACCAAAAATGGTGAAAAATTAACTTTAAATTAATGAAAATTAAATCAAATTAACCTTTGATTTTTTTCTCTCCTTCTAGAAATTATTGATTTCTTATTGCAATCCTTGAAAGTTGCAAAGGTTGGAGATTATATATGCACGTCAAAAATGCTGCCAGATGTCTACCGTACGATCAAACAAAATACTAGTGGATGTTTCAAATTTGCAATGGAAACTGTCTTTGAACCGGAGGAAATCGAAATGGAAGGTTTGTTACTTTTTCCAATTAAATTTCTAGCGTATTTACTTCTAAAAATTAATTTCATAATATTAAATTTGTTTATAGAAAAAAATATTCTTCATCGCTATTATTAATTTAAAAAAAAAAGTAATTTCATAAAAACCGTGATAAATTAAAAATCTTTAAATTTGAAATTGTTAGCTACTTTTTCCTGAAGAATATATTTTTTAAACTTTTTAAACGTTAAAAATTAAATGTCCTTTTAAAAATTTAGAATATATTTTTAATTTTAAAATAATTTCTAGATTGCATATTTATAATTAAAGGCTTTTATTAAATTTCAAATATAATTTCACTCTAAAATATTACATTTTTAAACCATGCAATTTGAACATTTCAATTAAGAAAAATTAAACAAAAAATATATACTTTGAGCGTTACAATTTTTATTTTTCTATTTAACAAAATTTAATTTATAAGTCCAAATTTGTTGAATTTTGAGGCATAAATAACAGTTGAAAAATTCAAAATTAATTACAAATTTGAGGGTCTAATTTAAAACAAAATATAGATTTCCTAGGAATATTGAAAATGATTTTTTATTTTTATACAATAATTTTAAGAAAATATTTAAAAAGATGTATAACGATTGACAAAAAAAATTCAAAAATTAATGTGGAAGATTTTAATGCATTTTTTTTTTTAATTTGGCAGAATTAAACAAAAATTAATTTGAAAAAATGTAAAAAAAAAGCATTTATATGATTCAAGATTTTAAAATAAAATTTTCGAAGCATTTTAATAATTTTTAAACTGTTTAAAATAAAAATAATTTAACTTTTAATTTGAGCAGGGAATTTTCCATTTTTTTTTACAAATTTATAGTTGGAACTGAAATTTATACAGAATGATAATAATTCTGATTCTGAATTTTTTTCTTTCATTAAAACGGTCCCCCGAATGTTGTTAAAAAGTCATCTTTTTGGTTCAAAGCTCAACTTGTTTTTCGAAAATTCCTCTTTTTGGATTGAGAATTCAACTATTTTGGTAGAAAAATAAGCTGTTTTATTGAAAATAATTTTATTGGCTCAAGATTCATCATTTTAGTTGAAAATTCGTCTCTAGTGGAAAACTCGTTTCTTTTTTAACTATTTTTTTTACTGCAAATGTAAAATTTTCAATTTTAGTTTAAAAATCCTCTTTTTTTGTTTGTTAAAAATGCAAGTTTTTGTTGGAAATTCAACTCTTTTCTTGACTAAAAAATCTTGATTGAAAATGCGTCTTCTTGGTTGAAAAATTAATACTTTCGGCTTAATTAAAAATGTATTTTTTGTTGAAATATTCCTTTGGTTGGAAATTTTTTTTATCCAGTCGAAAATTCGTGTTTTTGTTTGTTTAAAATTAATTTTTTTAACTGAAAATGTAACTTTTCCATTTTTAATTGAAAATGTATTATTTTAAACTTAAAATTGAACTATTTGGGTAAAATTAAAATAACTTTGTTTCGTTTCAAAATTTAAATATTTAGTCGAAAATTCTTTTTTTGTTTTGTTTAAAATTAATTTTTTCAACTGAAAATATAACTTTCCCATTTTTAGTTGAAAATTCATTATTTTAAATTTTAAATCGAACTATTTGGGTAAAAGTAAAACCAGTTTGTTAAACATTTCTTTTGTTGTTAAAAATCCAGCTGTTTGGTTGAAAATTTAAATATTTAATGGAAAACTCGTTTTTTGTTGTCTAAAATTAATTTTTTAAAGTGAAGATGTAACTTTTCCATTTTTAGTTGAAAATTTATTATTTTAAACTTAAAATTGAACTATTTGGATAAATTAAAATCACATTGTTGAACATTTATTTTATTATTGTTAAAAAGTCATCTGTTTGGCTTCAAAATTTAAATATCTAGTCGAAAATTCTTTTTTGTTTTGTTTAAAATGAA
>JAWWLR010000158.1:58203020-58217852 GCA_035041075.1 Acraspis erinacei | reverse complement strand
ATAAAGATTTATATTTTTAGTTGAAAAATTAAATAATTTTCAACTAAAATATAAATTTTCAAGCTAAAATGGAATAGTTACATCTTTAGTTAAAAAAATTAAGTTTTAACTAAAAAGAAACGAATTTTCAGCCAAAAGAATTAATTTTTAATCACAGTGATGAATTTTCAATGAAAAATATAACATTTTGAACAAATAGTGGAATTTTCAACACGTACGATGAATTTTCTGCCAGATAAAAACGAATTTTTAAATAATCATTTTGTTTCGACCAAAGAAATGAATTCTTAACAAAAAATAGAATTGTTCAATTTTGTACAGAACAGAAAATTCTAATTTTCTTGTTTATAATTCAAATATGTTTTGAAAAATTGACCTTTTCGGCTTTGAATGTAAAATATAAAATTAACTAAAAACTGCGGAAATAAGGAAATTTTTCACGAAAATATAAGAATAAATAATTGCATTTTTAAGAAAATACATGAATTTTTATCAAATAGTCGAATTCTCAACCAAACAGATAAATTTTCAAACAAGAAGATAAAATTTGTAAGAAAAAAAATACGAATTTTCAACAAAAGTGGTATTTTTTCAACGAAAAAGTTTAATTTTGAACACTTACACTTTCTGTAAGAAAAAAAAAGTTTTAACAATAATAGAAAAAGAATTTTTACTGAAAAAAGATTAATTTTCTAGGAAAAAAAGAATACCTTCAACCCAAAATGATGCATTTTCAAACAAGAAGATTAATTATTTACAAAAAAAAATTAATTTTCAACAAAAGTGGTAATTTTTCTGACAAAAAGATCAATTTTAAAACAAAAAATAATTCTACCGACAATTGTTTAATTTTATACCAAAAACAGTCGAATTTAACAAACAAAAATACGAATTTTGCGAAAAAAGTTGATTCCTCAGTCGAAAAGTTATTTTTTCTACCAAATAATTGAATTTTAAGTAATTAAACATTTTTTTTTACATTTTTCGTTGGGAATTTGCCTCTTATTTTTTTTAAATTTAACTACTTACGGTTAAAAGCTAAACTCTTTTGTTGAAAATCAATTTTTCAACTAAAAATTTAACTTTTCTAGTAGAAAATTAAAATATTTTTCTGAAAGTATATTTTTTGGTTGAAATTTTAACATTTTTTGTATGTAAATTCAATTATTTGGTTGAAAATTGATATTTTTTAGTTAAAAATTGACCTTTTATAGTTCAAAATTTAACTATTTGGATGTAAAATTGTATTTTTTAATTGAAAATTCATTTATTTCGGTAAAAATTCACGTATTTTGTTTTTAAAAAACCTCCTTATTTGTTAGAAAATGATTTTTTTATTTATTCATCATTTTAGTTGAAAATTCATCTTTCAGGTTTGAAATAAATTTGCTTGGTTGAAAAAAATACCGTTTGCTTACAAATTTTTTTTTTATTGCAGATTCATCATTTTATTTAAAAAATTCATTTCTTTGATTGAAAAATGAGCTATATTATTCCAAATTTGTCTCTTTTGTTGGTTGAAAATCATTTTTTCTTAAACTGAAAATTCTATTTTTTACTATTATATTTTTCGTTAAGAATTCTTCTCTTATGGTTAAAAATTCTATTATTTGATTGAAAATTTAACTACTTTCTTGAAATTAAAACATTTGATTATAAATTCCACTTTTTTCTTTAAAATTCTTTTTTCAACAAAACTTTATCAACTATTTGTTAAAAATTCATCTTTTTTGTTAAATAATTCCACTGTTCTGTTGCAAATTTAATTATTTTGTTGAAAATTCAACAATTTTCTTTAAAAGTAATCTTTATTGTTCGAAAATTTAACTGTTTTTTTTTTTAATATTCATTCTTTTTAATTGAAAATTCATCTTCAGGTATAAATAATAATTTTTGTTCAAAATTTATAATCCTGGGTTAAAAATTCAACTTACTTTCGTGTAAAAAATTCGTCTTTTGCATGGGAAAATCAACTATTTTATTAAAATTTTAACTTTTTTGTTAAAAATGTACCCTCGTTTGCACCGAATTTAAACTATTTTTTTGTAATAGCAACTGTTTTATTGGAAATTAATGTTTTTTCTGTTAAAAATTCTTCTTTTCGGGTTGAAAATTAACTTTTTTTTGTTTGAAACAACTGTTTGGTTGCAAATTATTATTTTATTACTTAATTTTTTCGGTTGAAAGTGCATCTTTCTAGGAAGAAAATTGTTCAAAATTCGTTACTTTTTTTAGTCGAAAATCTATTTTTTTAAAGTCTATTATATTTTTGCTTTACAATTCATATTTTATTATATTTTATCTTTTGAAAAAAAATTAATTTTCATATTTGAAAATTAATTTTGTTGGTTGAAAATTAATTTAGACATTTTGAAAATGTAAACATTTGGTCGAAAAATTGTTTAACGATTGTTAAAAAATTGATTTTTTGTAGCTGAAACTTCTTCTTTAAGATTTCATATTTTATTATAGAACACCAATCTTCTTAGCTGAAAATTCATCTTGATAGTTGAAAATTCATTTTTTTTTAATGTAACGACTTTGTTAAAATATTATTTTTTGATGTTAAAAATAATTTTTTAAACTAAAAAATTACCTATTCTATTTTTGGTTGAAAATTTATCTTTTTTAGTTGAAAAATCGTTTTCTTTTATTTTGTTGAAAATAAATAATTTTATTTGAAAATTCTGTGTACTCGGAAACTCAAAAGATTTATCTATGCGACTTTTTTTCGATAAAAGAAAAATAAACATAGTTATAGCATTTTCAAAATATAGAAAAAACAAAAAAAATGAACATTTTAAGCTGAAAAAAAACGCACGATATAAAAAAAGTTCGTAAAAAACAACATTATAAATAAAAGATTTTAAATTCTTGGACTGCAAATGTATTATTAATTATTTTTGGATGAAATGTTTAATTTGGAATTTAATCGTAAACAAATTTAGAAAGTTTTTTAATTACATTTTTGGACAAACGACACAAGCTATGAAAAAAATGAATTGATATAAGTTGCTCATCCAAAAATTATATACAAATTTGTAATGAACAATTTTTTTTATATGATCCGTTGTTTTTTCTTTAATCGTAAAAAATAACATTAAAAAAATGTAATTTTTTGAAAAAGCAACAGGTACGAAGAAAGTAATGGACAAAATTTGTTTATTAAAAAAGGTGGACAAATTTTTTAATAATAATTTCTAGATAGGAGTAGATTTTCTTTTTAGTCGTAAAAAATAAGTTTAAAAAGGAAAAAATTAAATTTGTAAAAAAAATCTCTGGCTGCAAATTTAACTACTTTGTTAGGAATACATTTTTTATCTAAAAATGTAACTATTCCAGTAGAAAATTTAACTATTTTTTCTGAAAATAATTTCTTTTTTAAGAATTAGATTTTTAAGAGACAATCGAACTATTCTATTTTTGGTTGAAAAGTTACATTCTCCCTCTTTTTTTAATCGTTCTTTTTGTGTCTAAGAGCCGAAAAGTAAGGTAGTTTTGAATTCCGTTTTTTTGTAAATATTTATCTTTTTTAAAAATGAAATTTCAATTATTTGACTAAAGATTGACATTTTTTACTTAAAAATTAAACTAGTTGTTTGAAAATTGATGCACTTTGTGGAAAATTCCTATTTTTAGTAAAAAATTCGTCTTTATGGTTAAAAATATCTCTTTTTCAGAAAAAAATTTTATCTTAAATTCAACTATATTTTTTAAAATACACGTATTTTTTTACAAAATCGATTTTTTAGTAGAAAATTATATATTTCTTTTAAAGTTAATATTCTTGTCTAAAAATTCTTCTGGGTTAAAAGTTAGATTCTTTTGTTAAAAATGATTTGAACTTTTTAATTATTCAAATGATTTTTTAGTTGAAATTTCATGTTTTTTGGTAGAAATCAATTGCCTTGACTGAAAATTTATCAATTTGATCAAAAATTAAATTGTTTCATTTAAATATTCATCTGTCTGGTTTGAAATTAAACTATTCTACACAAATATTACAAAATTTAGTTGAAAGTTTTTCACTTTGTTTGAAAATATAACTATTTTTTTTAAAGTTATTTTTTTAATGTAATTTTTTAAACTGAAAATTTAACTTATTCCACTTGAATATTGAAAATGATGTTTTTCTTTAAATGTTAATCTTGTTGTCTAAAAATGATTATTTTCTGTTAAAAAATCAAGTATTCAAGTTAAATATTTATCATTTTATTTGAAAATTCGTCTTTTAGGTTGGCAATGGAAGTACTTTCACTTCCAAATTTATTTCTTGGGCTGAAAAATGAAATATTTGATTGAAAAATTGTTTTTTTCTTTGAATGAAAATGAATTTTTTCCGAAAATTTACCTAAATAAATTAAAATAATTGTTTTATTTTTGAGGCAAATTGAAAATCTGTCTTTTTTATCAAAATATACACCCGTTTTAGTAGAAATGTCAAATTTTTAGAATAAAAATGCAAATATTTAGTTGAAAATTTAACAATTTTGTCAAAAAATTATCCTTTTTGGTTGAAAATTCTACTGTATTTGAAAACTCGTATTTTTTTATTGAAAATTAATTTATCATCAGAAGCGTAAAAGTTGGACTTCTTTGTTAAAAATTATAATTTTGTTTTCACTTCAATTTTTCTACAGAAAATTCGTCTTTTTGGATTCAAAATTAATGTTCAGGTTCAGTTTACAATCCGTAATTGGAAAATCTTTCACTTTAAATGTTCTTTTTTGGATTTCCATTTTTTTTTGTCTACCTTTATCATTTAAAAAAACTTTTAAATGCAGTATTTAAGAATTAAAAAATTAAAAATTAGTATTGTTTTAAAATCAACAATGTTTGATAAAAAAAACTTTTTGGTTGATATTAATTGATTTTACGAGAAGATTCGGAATCAGTACAAAATTTTATTTAAGAATTTCCAGATTTTAACTTTAAAAAAATTAAACTGTTTCAATTGGAAAGTATTAGTCGTTAAACAATTGCAAACTCCCGATTTTAACTTTATAAATTATTTTTATTTTAAAATTCCTTCAAAGTAATATACATTCATAATTAAAGGCTTTTATTAAATTAAAAATATTGTTTTAGTCTAAAATTCAAATAGCCCACGGCCTAATTTAAAATAAAATAATCTAGATTTTTGTAAATTTCGGACAAAAAAGTTAGAAGCTTTTAAAGAATTATGAAAGGCTTCAAAAGACTAAAAAATATTTCCAAAATTGTCAGAAATAAATCTGGTAGATTTCAAAGAAATATTTTCTATTATGTAGAATTTAAAAAAAATAGGAAGAATTCGAATTATTTTATTATTATTTAATGCTTTTTATTGATTAATTATTTAATTTAAATTATTATTATTATTATAACTTTTAATTCATGAAATGTTCAGTTTATAACAAAAAATTGATCGTTCAATTTTTAATATTTCTAGCTTGAAATTGCCTTATTTTATCTTGAAATTCTAAAAGGTTTAACTTTTTTCCAAATTTATTGTATAATAAAGCAATTAATATTAAACAATTCTTATCATAAACTCGTAAAAGTCAAGCGAGAAAAATTTAATTTATTACCGGAAATACCCTGATTTTTTTACGCCTAAATCACCTGAATCTGACTCATTTGACTTAATCTAAATCAAATAAAACCGGCCATTTTCCTCGAGCGATTCTGCGCAGAAGAAGCGTTGCTCTGTCGTCGCACAATGAAGAGAACAGCTGCGGGCGCGACGACTTTTTCACTCGTTCTGGAAGTCTATTCCGTTTCCGTACTCCCCACGTGCCATGTGTTTCGAGCATTTTTCGAGTCTAATTTTTTGGACGAAAAGTTTAAATCCGACATTTGAGTTACTTGGGTCCTGAAACACTAATTTGTACAGTATAATTTTGCATATTTTTTATAAACCTATTTTTTTCATACATATTTTGAAAATGGTGAGAAAAACATGTGGTTTCTTGTGCCTTCCCTCGTATTTTTAGACTTGTTTAGTAAACAGTGATGAGTGAAATAAATGCATTCCAGCGAGTATGATAACTGCCGAGTGATAAACAAAATTGTTGTAAAGCAGCAAGTATACTTTTGTTTTAAATATTACTTAACTTAGTCGATACATTCTGAAAATGTATGCTCCAAAATTTCGAATCTTATTATAATTCAAATAATTTTGTAATCAAATTTCTGATTAATTTGTCAGAATTATTACAGAACATTTGTCGAACAATTATTTGATTATAGGTTTATAGGAACGGAAAAATGAAAAATTATTCTGGTTCTTTTAACTAAGAATTTTTTAAAATTAAATTTGTCTTTGGGAGAAATATTTTAAATCTATCCGCAAACATTGCAAAATGATTTTAAACATTGTCAAATCTTTATGAAATCTTTGAGAAATCATTGTCACTTTTGTTGAAATTTTTCGAAATATTTTGTAATGTTTGTGAAATAATTTAAACCTTTTTAAAATCATTGTGATATAATTGAAATCCTTCTTACATATTTGTAGATATATGAAATATTTGCGACCTATTGCGTAATATTTGTGAAATTATAAAAATCTTTGTGAAATCTTTTTAATCTATCCGAAATCTTTGAAAAATAATTGAAATTTTTCTAAAATCTTTGGAGACATTTGAAATATTTGCGAAATATTTGTAATATTTGTGAAATCTTGGCGAAGTGTTTTGTAATATTTGTGAAATTATTTAATTGTTTTTTAAATCTTTGTGAAATGTTGTGGAAATCATTGAAATAATTCTAAAATCTTTGAAAAAATTTAAAATATTCAAAAAAAAATATTTTGTTAATATTTGTGAAATTATTAAAATCTTTTAAAAATAAAAGAAATCTTCGTAAAATAATATTTAGTAATATTTGTGAAATTATTTTTGAAACTTAGAGAAATTATTGAAAGCTTTCTAATCTATTCAAAATATTTGTGAACTTTTTGGAAAATCATTTAAATTTTTGTCAACTTTTTTTCAATTGATCTGCAACCATTGTGATTTAATTGAAATGTTTTTAAAAAATTGGTAAATTAATAAAGTCTTTTTGACATATTGGATAATATTTGTGAAATTATAAAAATCTTTGAGAAAACATTGAAATCTCTGTGAAATATTTTTAATCTATCCAAAATATTTGACAAAACATTGGAATTTTTGTAAAATCTTTTGAAAGATTTTTTAAATATATTTGGAAATCTTTTTAAAATTATTTAAATCGTTGGGAAATAATATAAGTCTTTGTGAAATCTTTTAAATACATTTGAAATAATTGCGAAATATTTTTAATATTTGTGAAATTATTTAAATCTTTGAAATCTTTGTGAGATTTTGTGCAAATAATTGAAATATTTGTGCACACTTTGTAATCTATTTGAAATTATTTTGATATAATTAAAATCTTTTAAATCTATCCATCCAATCAACCCCACCTATGTGAAATTTTTGAAAATCTTTACGAAATATTTTGTAATATTTGTGAAATTATTTTTCAAACTTAGAGAAATCATTGAAAATTTTCTAAAATCTTTGAAAATATTTGAAATATTAAAAAAATATATTTGGTCCGATTTTTGAAATTAATAAAATCGTTGGAAAATAATAGAAGTATTTTTAATCTTTGTGAAATCTTGTCGACATGTTTTACAATATTTGTGAAATTATTTAAATCTTTTTGAAATCTCTTAAATCTTTGTGAAATTTTGTGCAAATAAATTGAGATATAATTAAAGTCTTTTAAATCTATCCATCCAATCAACACCACCTTTGTGAAAATTTTTGAAAATCTTTACGAAATATTTTGTAATATTTCGGAAATTATTGTTCAAGCTTAGAGACATCATTGAAAGCTTTCTAATCTATCAAAAATATTTGTGAAATTTTGGGGAAATCATTGAAATATTTTTGAACTTTTTTTCATTGATATGAAGTCATTGTGATTTAATTGAAATCTTTTTAAAAAATTGGTAAATAAATGAAATATTGTTGACATATTGGATAATATTTGCGAAATTATAAAAATCTTTGAGAAAGCATTGAAATATTTGTGAAATCTTTTTAATCGCTCCAAAATCTTTGAAAAATCATTGAAATTTTTCTAAAATATTTGAAAATATTTGAGATATTAAAAAAATATATTTGGTCCGATTTGTGAAATTAATAAAATCGTTGGAAAATAGTAGAAGTATTTTTAATCTTTGTGAAATTTTGTCGAAATGTTTTACAATATTTGTGAAATTATTTAAATCTTTGTGCAATTTTGTGCAAATAAATTGAGATATAATTAAAGTCTTTTAAATTTATCCATTCAATCAAAACTACCTTTGTGAACATTTTTGAAAATCTTTACGAAATATTTTGTAATATTTCTGACATTATTTTTCAAGCTTAGAGAAATCATTGAAAGCTTTCTAATTTATCCAAAATATTTGTGAACTTTTTTTCATTGATCTGAAATTATTTTGATTTAATTGAAATCTTTTTTAAAAATTGGTAAATAAATGAAATATTGTTAACATATTGGATAATATTTATGAAATTATAAGAATCTTTGAGAAATAATAGAAATTATCTCTGTAATCTGCCTGAAATCATTGGGATATATGTATTTCAAATGTGTGGAAATATATTAAATCATTTCGACATATTCTGTAATATTCGTGAAATTATAAAAATCTTCAAGAAATCATTGAAATATTTGAAAAATCATTCAAATCTTTCTAAAATCTTTGAAATATTAAAATAATATATTTGTTCATATTTGTGGCATTATTAAAATCGTTAGGAAATAAAAAAAAACGTGGTAAAATCTTTTAAATCTATCCATCCAATCAACGCCATCTTTGTGAAGTTTTTGAAAATCTTTACGAAATATTTTGTAATATTTGTTAAATTACTTAAATGTTTTTTAAATCTGTGAAATTTTTTGGAAATAATTGAAATATTTGTGCACTATGTACTCTATCTGAAATCATTGTAATATAATTGAAATCTTTGGAAATATATCAAATCTTTTCGACATATTCTGTAATATTCGTGGGATTATAAAAATCTTCAAGAAATCATTTAAATCTTTGAAAAATCATCCAAATGTTTCTAAAATCTTTGAAAAAAAATGAATATTTAAATAATATATTTGTTAATATTTGTGAAATTATTAAAATCCTTAGGAAATGAAAGAAAACTTTGTCAAATCTTTTAAATCTATCCATCCAATCAACGCCACCTTTGTGAAATGTTTGAAAACCTTTACGAAATACTTTGTACTACTTGTGAAATTATTTTTGAAACTTAGAGAAATCATTTAAAATATTTCTAAATATTTTTGACATATTGGATAATATTTGTGAATTTATAAAAATCTTTGAGAAATCATTGAAGTCTGAAGTCTATCCGAAATCTTTGTGAAATATTTTGTAATATTTGTGAAATTATTTAAATCTTTGAAATCTTTGTGAAATTTTTTGGAAATAATTGAAGTATCTGTGCAGTCTGTAATCTATCTGAAATCATTGTGATATATTTGAAATCTTTGGAAATATATAAAATCTTTTTGAAATATTCTGTAATATTCGTGAAATTATAAAAATCTTCAAGAAATCATTTAAATCTTTGAAAAATCTTCAAGAAATCTTCGAAAAAATTTGAATATTTAAAAATTATATTTGTTAATATTTGTGAAATTCTTTTAAATCTATCCATCCAATCAACGCCATATTTGTGAAATTTTTGAAAATTTTTCTAAATATTTTTGACATATTGGATAATATTTGTGAAACTATAAAAATCTTTAAGAAATCATTGTAATCTTTGAAGTCTATCCGAAATCTTTGTGAACTATTTTGTAATATTTGTGAAATTATTTAAATCTTTATGAAATTTGTTGGAAATCAATTGAGATATTTTTGCACTGTTTCTAAACTATCTAAAATCATTTTGATATCATTGAAATCTTTCTGGAATCTTTTGAAATTTTAGGAAATATATAAAATCTTTTTGCCATATTGGGTAATATTCGTAAAATTATAAAAATCATTGAATTCTTTGAAAGATTTCGTAATATATTAATATTTAAATATTTTGTAATATTTATGAAATCATTTAAATCTTTTTGAAGAATTTGGAAAATCATTTAAATCTGTG
This sequence comes from Acraspis erinacei, assembly GCA_035041075.1. Classification (NCBI taxonomy): domain Eukaryota; kingdom Metazoa; phylum Arthropoda; class Insecta; order Hymenoptera; family Cynipidae; genus Acraspis; species Acraspis erinacei. The sequence goes on along the minus strand of JAWWLR010000158.1, from coordinate 58,207,713 downwards.
TGAAATCTTTCAAATGTTTGAAACCATTTGAAATATTAAAAAAATTTATTTGGTAATATTTGTGAAATTATTGAAGTTTTTAGGAAATAAAAGACATCTTTGTGAAATCTTTTCAATCCATCCGAAATTATTGCAAAATATATTCTTTATCTTTGTGCAATCTTTATGAAATCGTTGAGAAACCAATGCCATCTTTGCGAAATATGTTGTAATATTTGTGAAATTATTTAAATATTTTTTAAATCTTAGGGAAATCATGGAAATATTTTTGCACGTTTTTTTAATATATCTGAAATCATTGCGAAATATTTTTAATCTTTGTGAAATCTTTGAAAAATCATTGCAATCTTTCTAAAACTTTCGGAAATATTTTTCAATATATTTGCTAATATTTGTGAAATTATTAAGATTTTTGGGGAATCATTGAAGTCTTTGTGAAGTGTTCAAAATTTATTCGAAATCTTTAAAACAGTTGGGGACTTTTTGAAATCTTTGTTCAATTTTCGAAATCCACCCGAAATTTTTGAGAAATCTTTTGAAACCTTTCAAAATATTTTTAAAACTTTTGGTTATATTTTTGAAATTATTAAAATCTTTGGGAAATCATTGAAATCATTGAGCCTTCTTTAAAATCGATCTGAAATCTTTGCGAAATAATTTAAGTCTTTGTGAAATCTTAAAAAATTTATTACATTTTTTTGAAATATTTGTTAATATTTTTGAACTCGAAATTTCTGCGAAAATGTTTCTGAAATCTTTGAAATCTATCTGAAGTCTTTGGAAAACCATTGCAGTTTTCGTGAAATCATTGTGAATTCTATAAAAATCTTTGCAAGATATTTTCGAAATATTCTGTAATATTTGTGAAATTATGGAAATCTTTGAGAAATCATTGAAGTCTTTGTGAACTGTTCTAAATTTATTTTAAAGCTTTAAAATAATTGGGGACTTTTTTGTTGCAAAATTAAAATGTTTTTTCTTTAATATTCGTTCCTCCTTTTGGATATAAAATTACTTCTTTTTGATAGAAAAGTCACCTTTTTTGGTTAAAAAATATTGTTTGCTCAAAAAATTAGAAATTATGCAGCACTTTTAACAATTAAATTTTATAAACTGTAATTTTTTCATCCCGAAAAATCGTCTCTTTTGCTTGAAAGTTGAACTATTTGGTTGTAAATGCAACTTTTTTTGTTGAAAATTAATTTTTTTTATTTTTATATTCAATTTTTTGGTTAAAAATTACCTTTTTTTATACAAAATTGTTCTTTTTGGGATTAAAAGCCAAATTATTTCTAAAACATTCGACTTTTTACGTTCAAAATTCAATTATTTTGTTTAAATATGTTTAAAGATGTAATTATTTGATTAAAGATTTATGTATATTTGATTGGAAACTCGTCCTTTTTGTCGAAAATTAATTTTTCAGTTGAAAATTCACCTTTTTTAGTTCAAAATGCAACTGTTTGGCTAAAATTTAATCTGTTTTGTGCGAAGATTCACCTATTTTCGGTTGAAAATTTATTTTATTTTATTCTTATTCAACTGTTTGGTTAAAAATTTAACTATTTAATCGAAAATTCATGTATTTTGTTGAAAAATTCGTATTTTTAATGGAAAATTAATCTTCATGGTTGAACATTCACCTTTTTTAGTTCAAAATGAAACTGTTTGGCTGAAATTTAATCCGTTTTGTGCGAAGATTCACCTATTTTGGTTGAAAATTTATCTTTTTTAGCAGATGTAATTATTTTCTCGAGGATTCATTTTTTTACTTTGAAAATTCGTTCCTTTTTTGTAGAAAATTAATGTTTTTTGGTTAAAAATGTAACTTTTGGTTGAAAATTTATTTTTTTTTGTTGCTAATTAATCTTCGTGGTTGAAAATTTACCCTTTTCAGATCATGTTTTTGATTGAAAATCTCTTTGGTCAAAAATTCATGTGCTCTGTTGAAAATTCGTTTTTTTTGTAGAAAATGAATCTATATGTTTAAAAATTAATCTTTTTTGTTAAAATTTCAACTATTTGGTTAAAAATTCATCTTTTTCGTAAAAATTTAATTACTTTAGATGGACAAATGTTTGCAATAGAGTTCGATTTTTGAAATTTTATTGACTGGGAATTGTTTTCTTCGATTAAAGCGGCCAGTCTTTTTTTTTTCTAATAATAAATTATATCAAAAGATTGTTTTTTTTTTCAATTTTCAGTCCGTAAACTCCGTGAAAATGGAGAACGAGGTGTACAAAAGGTACACGGAGCATATAGCCCAGCTAAATGCCGAAATACAAAATCTGTCCCGGCAAAAGACGCTTGCCGAGCAGAAAGTCCTCCAGTTGATGCAGGAAAAGGGCAATATTATAAAATCCTTTGACGCGGAGCGCGATCATTTGATGGAAAAAGTCAAAGTCTTCAGCAATCTCGTCTCCACGACAAAAGACGTTGAGATGCGCTACGAATCGATAAAAAAAGATTTCACCGAACTCCTGCAAGACACGACTGCTGTCGTCACTCACAAGAAAGAACTGGAACTCAAGCTGGAAAATTCGACCAAAGAGAAAGAGGCAATTGCCGAAGATTTTGAGAATCAGTATTTTGCACTCGCCACGGAAATGGACAAAATCTCCAAGGAACTTGAAACGAAAACGAAAGAATTAGAGTAAATTTTGAAAATTTATCTTTTGCGATATTTTTTTTTATTATTTATCAGAATTCTCCCTATTAATTTATTGTTTATGGGGGTTTTTTGTTTTTTTTGTTGTTGCAGAAAAGAACAGGAAGCTCGACTGGATTTGAAACAGACTTTGCTTCAAAAATGTCTCAATGCGCAGTTCATAGCAAACAAGAATTTATTAACCGGGTAAATATTAACCTTTTTTTTTTAAAGAATTTCTCTTTTTTGCCCTGTTTTTGAACATTTTTTCACTTTTGTCGTTTTTTTTTATTTGAAAAGTGTGCCATTGTGTTTTTGGTTGAAAGTTATCTTTTTGGGCAAAAAAGTTGTAACTTTTTTGCTTAAAATTTGACAATTTGGTTGAAAATTCATCTACTTGTGGAAAATTATATATTTCAATCGAAAATTCTCATTTTTTGGTAAAAAAAAATTAATCTTGGTGGCTGAAAATTCATCCTTTTTGGTAAACAAAATCTAATTAATTTGTTGAAAGTTCAAAAAAGTTTTGAGTTCCTAAGATATCTCTTTTTCATTTATAGAAAAATCAGAAATTTTTTTGAATGCCTAATATTTTTGTTTGGTTGAAGTTTGATGTTTTTTGGTAAAAAAATTTAATTAATATGTTGAAAACGTAAGTTTTTCGGTAGAAAATGCAACTATTTGTGGTGGAAAATTTAGTATTTTAATCGAAAATTCGCATTTTTTGCTAGAGAGAATTAATTTTCGTGGTTGAAAATGTACCTTTTTTAGTTAAAAGTGCAATACTTTTTGGCTCAAATTTCATCTGTTTTATATGTAGATTCAAGTATTTTGGTTGAAAAATTATTTCCTGGGTTGCTAATTCATATTTTTAGTTAAAAATCTAACTATTTGGTTGATAATTTTTGTATTTTTTTTTTTTTTTTTGAAAACTCGCCTTCTTGGTAGCAAATTAATCTTTTTATTTGGAAATTCATTTTTTCGATTGATTCAAAATTTATATTTTTTACTAAAAAATTTATTAATTTGTAAAAAATTAGAAAATTTGGTTGACTGTCTAATATATATATTTTTAAGTTTTATCCTTTTTCTTTGAAAATTCGACCATTTAGTCGAAAATGCATATTTTATGGAAAAAAATTGGATTTCGTGAAAAATTATTCTGTTTTGAAAGAAGATTCGATTATTTTTGTTAAAAAAATCGTTGCTGGTAAAAAATTAATCTTTGTGATGGATAATTCACTTTTTTTCTGTTTAAAACTCAACTGTTTCGCTGAAATTTAATCTGTTTTGTGCGAAGATTGAACTATTTTGATTGAAAATTTAACTTTTTTAGCAGATTTAATGATTTTGTCGAGGATTCATGTGTTTAAAATTTTGTATTTTTATTAGAAAATTAATTTTTTTGATTGATAAATTCAACTTTTTGGTTTAAAATTTAAGTATTTGGGCGAGAATTCATGTATTTTGTGGAAAATTTGTATTTTTCGTAGTAAGTTAATCATTTTGGTTGATAATTTTAATATTTGGTTACAAATTCTGGTCGATAATTCGTATTTTTAATGGAAAATTAATCTTCATGGATCAAAATTCACCTTTTTTAGATTAAAATGCAACTGTTTGGCTAAAAATTAATCTGTTTTGTTTGAAGATTCAACTATTTCAGTTAAGTGTTTATCTTTCTAGATAAAGGTGTAATTATTCGGTTGAAGATTAATGTATATTTATATTTGTCTTTTTGGTAGATAATTAATATTCACGGTTGAAAATTCACCTTTTTTGGTTCAAAATGCACATGTTTGGCTGAAATTTAATCTGTTTTCTGTGATGATTCAAGTATTTTGGTTGAAAATGTATCTTTTTTAGCAGACTTAATTGTTTTCTCGAGCATTCACGTGTTACATTAAAAATTCGTCCCTTTTTTGTAGAAAATTAATCTTGTTGGTTAAAAATTTAACTATTTGATCGAAAATTCGTGTATTTTGTTGAAAAATTCGTATTTTTAATGGAAAATTAATCTTCATGGTTGAAAATTCACCTTTTTTA
>JAWWLR010000158.1:58159524-58176553 GCA_035041075.1 Acraspis erinacei | reverse complement strand
AATTAAATTGGTTTAATATCCTCTAATCTGTTTGAAAAATTTGGTTGAATCGCTTTGTTAAAAAATCACTTTTTTTAAAGATATATATATATATATATATATATATATATATATTTTAGAAAATTTAACTTTTTAGTGGAAAAAACTTATTTTTTTTTAATTCATATTTTAATAGAAACTTTAGCTTTTCCATTTTCTTAGGATTTATCTTTTTTAGTTGAAAATTCGCCTATTGTATGAAAAAAAAATAATTTTTTCGTTTTGTTTTTTGCTGCAGTCATATTTTTTCTTTGAAAATTGAATTTTTGAAGAGAAAGTTTATCTTCTGGCTTGCGGGTTGAATAATTTAGAGAAAACTTTTATTTCTGTTTTGAGTGAAGATTTGTTTTCTTGTATAAAGTTCATTCTTTTTTTATTAAAATATAAACGGACATTTTTTCGTTGGGAATTTGTCATTTTTTATAGTAGAAAATATTTTGTTTAATTTGAAATAAATTAATTAATTTGAAAATTTTAAATTTTGTATATAAAATATTGTTTTATTCCGTTTATAAAATATATCTTTGGAATCTCTAATTCTCTTAATTTAGTAGTTTTTATGTTAGTTTTTAATTTTTTTTATTTACTTTACCAAACTACTATATTTAAATTATTCCAGAAATATATATAATTGTTCCTTATTTTCAGAAATGGCTTGCAACTTAAAAAACCAAAATATGGCATCGATAGAGTAATGCAGAAATTGCGTACTGAATTCCTGGGAGTTCCAGAGTACGTATACTCATTCCCTTTTTACCTGGATATTAATAATTTAGTTGTATTTAATGCAAGACTTAATATTCTTCCCCTCTTTTCAAGAAACTTTCCTTTTTTCGCTTTAATTTATCAATTTTTTCCACCATTAACTTTGTTTATTAATATTTGTAGATAAATAATTTTAATTCATGACAAAATTTATTTTTTAATGTTTCTAAACATTATTGAGAGAAAACATTTAAATTGCAAATGATTTGAGAAGCTTTTTTTAAATAATTATGAAAGATTTCAAATTTTTTTATTTTTTCAGGATCTAGAATTTTTGTAGGTTAAATAAAATTTTTCAGGTTCTTAAGAAAATGAATAAAAAAATTCATAAAAATTTTTTATTTCCTAAAATTTTTAAAAAGTGTGCAAAAGATTTTATAGAAAAATTTTCCATATTGCATATAGTTTTAGAAAAATTAAGGGACAGATTTTAAGAAATATTCAGAAATTTTGGAATAATTTAAATATAATTAAAAATTGTAACATTTTTTGAGAATTTTGTAAAGTTTCAGAAAAATCAAAATAAATTTTTAGGTTCCTAGGAAAAATTGAAATAAATTTTTATTTCAAAAATTGTTAAAGGTGAATCTGAAAGATTTTAAAAAAAATTTTATTAATTTTGCAGAATTAAAAAAAAAACACAAAAGCTTTAGAAGATTTTTAAATATTTCAAAAATAAACTTTAGGAGCTTTAAAATAATTTCAAAAGGCTTCAAGAGAATAAACAAATTTTCTCAAAATGCTTGAGAAAATTTAGAAGATTACTAGGCAATTTTTTTTTACATTTTTAATGATTTTTAATAATTTAATTTAATTTAATTTTTTTCGAAAATCTATCAAATATTTCTTGATTTCTTTCAAGTTTCTAAAAGTCCTGAACATTTTTTAAAAAAACTCTAATTTTCACTAATATTTTGTAAAATTCTATAAAATAAAAAATGCCTTCAAAATCTTCTAGAATTTTTTCTGACACATCTGAAATATTAGCAAAAAAAATATTTTTAATTGTCTTAATAATCTTATAAAAATGGTATTCGTATAAATTTAAAAACCAGCCGATAATACTTATTAAAAAGTCGACTACTGTTTTTTTAAAATTCAGAATTCGTCTCTTTTGGTAAAAAAAATTGTCCTATTTGGTGAAAAATTCAACTGTTTTGTTGAAAAGTTAATCCTTTTGTTGATTTTTCTTTTTTTGATAAAAAAAAATTTGTTCTTTTGGATTGAAAATTCATATTTTTGTTTTTTTAATTTGAGCAACTGATTAAAAATTCATTTTTGTATTGTAATTTTGATTTGAAAATTCATCTTTTTTAGTTAAAAAATCCTCTTGGTCATAATGAATTTTTTTGGTGTTGAAAATTCAAGTAGCTTCTAAAAAATTCCTCTTTTTGGCTTAAAAATTGCATGAAATTTAAACTGATTTTTTCTGAAGATTCATGACCTCGGTTGAAAATGTAAATTTTAAAAAAAATTGTTGTTGTAAATTAATTTTTTAAATTGAAATTCTGAGTGTTTAAGTTGTTGAAAATTCGTCTCTCAACTTTGTTTTATTTAAATTAAAAAAAATCTTTTTTCGCTGAAGATTCTTGTCTTTGGATGAAAATTGATTCATTTTGTATAATTATCCTTTTTTTTAAATTCATCTTTTTGTTTAAAAGTTGAACTACTTAGTTAAAAAATTATGTATGAATAAATTTAATCTTTTTCGGTTAAAAATGGAACCATTTAACGAAAATTAATTTATTTTATGTGAGGATTTAATTATTTTATTGAATATTCGTCGTTTTTCATTGGGTTCCTCTGTTTTTTATTAAGAATTAAAATCTCTTTTGATTGATATATCAACTATTATATTTTTCGTTGAGAATTTATCTTTCTGGATTGGAAATAATTCTTTTTTTGGTGAAAAACATATTTGGTAAAAAATGCAACAAAGTTATTAGCATTAGTTTTTGTTTTATTTTCTTAGAAGACATTTTTCTTGATTGAAAAGAAGTTTTTAGGTTGAAAATTAAACAATTTGGTGAAAAATTGCAATTATTTGTTTATAGTTTAATTTTTTTATTTAAAATTTAAATTATTTCGTTGAAAATTAGTTAATTTTTTGTTCATATATTTTGGTATAAATTTAATATTTTTTGGTTTAAAAATTCATAGAAATATGAACTATTAAAAATATTTTAATATTATATTTTATTTTTAATATTATATTATATATTATTAATATTTGAATATTTGATTTTAAATATTTTTGGGTTAAAAATTTCAACTATTTATGTTTAAAGTTTAATCTTTTTGATTTAAAAGTAAAATTATTTTTTTGAAAATAATATATTAACAAATAAGTTAACTATGTAATTGAAAATTAGATTATTTTTTTAAATTCACATATTTTGGTGTAAATTTAATATTTTTTTTTGGTTAAAAATGCACCGTTTTAACGAAAAATTAATCAATTTTGGTTGAAAATTCAACTATTTTATTAATAATTCTTCGTTTTTGGTTGAATTCCACTGTTCTTTATTAAAAATTAAAGTCTTTTTTTGATTGATATATCAACCATTATATCTGTTGTTAAGAATTTTTCTTTCTGGTTTGAAAATTATTCTGTTATGGTTGAAACTTCATCTTTTCTTGGCTGAAAAATAAGTATTTGGTTGAAAATACAACTATTTTTGTGTGAAATTTAATCTTTTTCGTTTAAATAGCGAACTATTTCGTGGAAAATTACACATTTGTTTTTAAATTTGATTATTTTATTGAAAATCAAGTTCTTTGTTGAAAATGCGTCGTTTTTCGTAAATTCCACTGTTTTTAAATTAAAAATAAAAATATTTTTGGGTAGATATATGAACTATTATATTTTTTGTCGAAAATTCATCTTTCTGGATTGAAAATTATTCTTTGTTTTAGTAGAAAAGACATTTTTCTGGTTTGAAAAGGAAGTTTTTGGTTTAAAAGTTGAATTATTTGGTTGAAAATGTTATATTTAGAAAAAGAAAATAATTATTTTGTTAAAAATAAGGTTCTTTTTATAAATTTAATCTTTTTTTTTTTTTTGCTAAAAATGGAACTTTTTGGAGAAAATTAGTCTATTTTGTTTAAGGATTCAAATATTTTATTGAAAATTCGTGGTTTTTATTCATAGGCCACTGTTTTAAAATTAAAAATTAAAATATTTTTGGTTGAAATACGAACTATTATATTTTTCGTTGAGAATTAATTTTTCTGGATTAAAAGTTTTTTTTTTGGTAGAAAAATCATCTTTCTGGGTCGAAAAGGAATTTTTTTGTTAGAAAATTTAACTTTGCTATTTGAAAATTAAATTTTTGGTTTGAAAATTATATAAATTTAATTATTTGGTTGAAATATTAACTATTATCCATATTTTTTGTTGAGGATTCATTTTTCTTAATTGAAAATTATTCTTTTTTTGATAGAAAAGTAACTTTTCTTGTTTGTAAAGAAACTTTTCTCGTTGAAAACTCAACTCTTTGCTTAAAAATTATACTTATTATTTTTTTAAATTAATTTTTCTGACTGAAAATTAAGTTTTTTTTGTTTAATTTCTTTTTGATATGAAAAATTGAACAATTTTGTTGAAAATGAAACATATTTTTACATAAAAACTTCAGAAAAATAAAGCAAAAAATTGCTTTCAGATTGGATTTGATTGAGTGCATATCAGAAATCCGAAAAATGCACAATAATTCACTGAATGGAATGAGAACTTCCGAGATTGTGAAAGAAGCCAAGCCGTTTATAGTGAAACGTCAGCGGCAACGTAGGTCTCTTTGATAGTTTTCTATTCACCTTTTTCCCGGATCAAAATAAATCTCCTTCTAGCGTTTTAATTTAGGTCTAATTTTGTAGATATCTGTGATTATACCACCGGAAATACACAGCCTGAGCCCAAGGAGGAAAAGCAAGAAAATCCGGAAGTTGTTGTCAGTAAAGAGAAACGTAAGTTAAATTAATTTTTAAGTTATATTTCTTATTTTTAATAATAATTGTGTGTGTGTGTGTTTTTTTTAAATTTAATCTTTAGCACCGGTCGAAAATAAAGACTACTTCCATCCTTTCGCCTTTGAACGTTTGTCAGTCATACGAAATCGTCAAAATTCCCTCTCCTCTACTTCTTCAGGTAAGAAATTTTTTCCTCTTTTAATTAATTTATTTGTTTTTAAATTTATAAATCCGATTTTAAGAATTTTTCATTGAAGAATTTAAAATCCGGATTTCTTCAGTTTTCTCATCCAATACTTTGTAAAAGTATTAAAAATGAACTTGAAAGTTTATTTAAACAAAATATAGATTATTGTTTTACACTTTTTCAAATTTTTAATTATTGACAATGTTTTTAAAGAATTTTTTAAACGATTCGAATTTTTCCTAATCATTTTTTTAAAATCCTGTCAAATAAAATAAATTTTTTTTTGGAATCCTTAACATTTATTTTTGTTAATTTTGTAAATGTTTAAAAATATTCGCTTAAAATTAATCTTTCGAAATAAAAGATCGTTAAAAAATTTTTTTTAATAGAACCATTAAAATTTTTCTCTTAAAATTTGTAAAATTCCGGATCAAAAAATAAATTTACTGTATGTTCCCTTTGTTAAGAATTTTGAAGTTTTGCGGAAGAATAAAAAACTTTTTCTTGGAATATTGAGAATGATTTTTTATGTTGAAAAATTAATTTTAAGAAAATATTTTTTTTTAATTTAGAAAGATTTATAAAATTATAAAAATTCAACGTAGAAAATTTTCAGGAATACTTTTTTAATTTAGCAGGATTTAAAAAAAATGGTAAGTAAAATTTGAGAAGAAATTCGAATAATTTAAAAAGATGTTTAGAAGTTCTGAAAAAAATTCTAAAATAATTTCAAATTTGAAAAAAGTGTAAAACGACATGTTAATCTTTCAAGGTTTTGAAATAAAATTTTGAATTATTTTAAGGATTTTTAAACTATTTAAAATTAAAATAAATTAACTTTTAATTTCAGGTTTTTTGACTTAAAATAAAAAAATAAATGTTTAGCTTCACAGTTCGATTTTTTTAATTTCATTGGCCTGAAAAATGTTGGCGAACTGAAAAAAAAACGGGAATTTTTTCAACTGTTTTTTTATTCAAAATCAAAATATGCTTCGGTTGAAAATTTAACTTACTTCTTTTAGAGTTAAAATACATTTGTTCTAAATTAATTGTTTTGTTGATAATTTGGTTTTTGGTTGCAAATTAATTTTTTTAACTTCAAATTTAACTATTAAATTGTTGAAAATTGATATTTTTTATTGAAAAATCTCTAATTGAAAATTTAATTATTATGAAAAAATAATTTTTTTGGAATAAAAATTTAATTATTCCATTCGTGTTTGAAAATTTATCTTTTTTTATTTATAAATTCAACTTCTTGATTGAAATTTGAACATGTTTTGTTAAAAAAAAAATGTTTTCAGTTGAAAATCTAACAGTTTGGCTTCTTTTTTATTTTTATTTCTTGAGTGAAAATTCTTTTGTTGGTTCTCAATTCAACTCTGATTGCAAATTCTCATCTTTTTGTTCGAAATTTCATATTTTTGCTAAAAAAAATGCAATAGTTTATTTGAAATTGTTTTTTATTTGACATAAATTTTCGTCTTTTTTATCAAATTAAACCGTTTTTATTTTATCTGGAAATTTAACTGTTCCATTTTTTTTGTTAAATAAAAGTGGAATATTTCAGTTGGAAATTCACCCATTTGGTTTAAAATTACAATATTTTTTTCAAAATTCTATTATTTTTTTAAAAATAAAAATAATTTGCTGAATTTAATTATTCCATTGTTGGTTTAAAATATATCTTTTTTTATTTAAAAAGTCAACTATTTTCTTGAAAATTCTTTCTTTTTTTTATTAATTTAATTTGGTTTTTATTAAAAATAAAATAAATTTTTAGGTTAAAATATTAATTTTTTAAACCAAAAATTTAACTAATTTTTTCAAAATTTGTCTTTAAAAATTCACCTTTTTAGTTAAAAAGTCAAAAGTCGAATTTCCTGGTAAAATTAATGTTTTTTTTATGATCAATATCTGTTTAAAAATTAATTATTTAAAAAATAAAAAAAATAATACTTTTTTGACTGAAAATTTAACTATTCCATTTTTTGTTGAAGATCGATCTTTTTATGTAAAATCTCCTTTATTTACAAACAAACAAAAATGATTATTTTGATAGAAAATTAATCTTTTCGCTTGAAAATTCTAATATTTGGTTTAAAAAATGTATCTATTTTGTTGAAAATGCAATGTTTCTTGCCGCAAGTTTGTTATTTAAAATAAAAAATAAAAATTTCAACATTTTAGACATTGATGGTAAAAAAAAGTGTTACATTTTTAGTCGGCTCTGCTCCCAAGCCGGAGTCTGTGAAGAAAGCGCCCTCGAAACCTGCTTGGGTTCCGATCAAGTCAAGTGACAATAAATGGAAAAAAGAAGCTCAGGAAGCAGAATGTAATATTTGCATGGACCCGTTAGAAAATACTGGTTTCAAAAAAGCTGTTTACACCTTAAGATGTCAGCATGCATTCCATACCGAGGTGAGAAAAACTATTATTTTTTTTCTCTACTAATTTATAAATTCCATTTTTACAAAATTCCAAATTTTTTGTGAATAATTCTAAATTTTATTCAAATATTTAGTAAATAATTCTTTAAATATCTGAAACAGTTGGAAAATTATATTTAAAATGAGCTCAAGAATATATTTTTTTAATCACCCCATATTTGAGATTTTTTTTTTACCATTTTTTCTGTTGTTTTTTTGAATTCTTAGGTTTTTCATAAAAAATTTCTTTGAAAAGACGAATTTTCTCGAAAAAAATGACTTTTCAGCAAAAAGTTAATCTCCCACGAAACTGATGCATTTCTCTCAAAAAGTTCAGTCTTAAAAATAGGCTTTTTTTCCTGAACAGTTAAAATTTCAATTGCAGAGATGAATTTTCAACTAAAAATATAAATCTTCAAAGAAAAAAAAATATTTTCTTAACAAACTGATTGAATCAAATATTTTTAAACAAGAAATAACTTTTCTACGTAACGAATTGAATTTTTTAATCCAAAAGGACGAATTTTTAATTTAAAAAATATGACTTTTTAACAAAATTATTGAATTCTCTACCAAGCAGTTGCATTTTTTCCAAAACAGATAAACTTTTTTCTTAAAAAAGATTAATTTTTACTTAAAATAAAACTGTTTAAATAGTTGAATTTTCATTCAAAAAAGATTTCATTGGATTTGTAAAGGTCAAAATATAAATAAATAAACACATTTTCTTTTGAAAGTTGAATTTTCAATCAAGTAGTTGCATTTTTATCCATGAAAGATGAAATTTCTCTTTTAAGAGATGGATTTTTGATTAAAAAGAAGAAAAAATAGTTGTATTTTCATCCAGCAAGAATTGCAAGAATTTTAGTTCTCCTTTTAATCCCAAAATATTAAATTTAAATAGAAACTAAATTTTCTTCGAAATAGTGGAATTTTTTTCAACCAAACAGTTGCATTTTTATCCAAAAAAGATGTAATTTCTGCTAATGGAGGTGAATTTAAAAACAGAAAATTCATATTTTTTGTTGGAAAATCAACTATTTAAGTTGATGAATAATTATTTTAGTTGAAAATTTGTCGCTTTGGTTGAAAATTCATTTTTTAAACTGAAAATTTAACTATTCAATTTATCTTTTTAAATTAAAAATTCGTCTTCATTGATAAAAAACGATTTTTACATTGAATTTTTAATTGTCAAAATGTATCTTTTTTTTAATTTGAAATTAAACTATTTGGTTGAAAATTTGTTTTATTTGTTTTTGATAATGCAAATATTTTCTTGAAAATTCATGTACTTTTAATTTTGACTAATTTTTTGGTCTTTTTTTGTTGTTGTCTTTTTTAACTTTTGGTTTCTTTTAACCAAAAGAAACCTTGAGTAGTTTAATGTTAAACCAAAAAAATAAATTTTAAACTAAAAACATGAATATTAAAATAAAAATTTTAATTAATTTTCCACGGAAAAGAAACTAACTTTTAACAGAATTCAAGGATATTTAACCAAAAAAAATGTGAATAATTTAATTTAAAAAAAAAAAAAAGCGATGATTTTTCAACTAAAAACATGCTTTTTTAAACAAAAAATTTAATTTTTATGCGAAAAACATGATTTTTTAAAGAAAAGGCTTAATTTTTACACAAAGGGTAAATTTCCCACCGAAAAATCGAATTTTTAACAAAATTCAAGGTTTCTTGCCCAAAAATTGATTTTTTAACTAAAAAAAGCTTGAATAGTTTAATTTTAAACCAAAACTATGAATTTTCAACTAAAAACCTGCATTTTTAAATCCAAAATATAATTTTCGTCCAAAAAACATGCTTTTTTAAAGAAAAAGATGAATTTTTAAACAAAAGGGTTCATTTTCCTCTGAAAAAACGAATTTTTAACCAAATTCAAGGATTTTTAACCAAAATTTGGAATTTTTAACAAAAAAAAAAAGCTTGAATACTTTGATTTTAAACCAATTCGATTAATTTTCAACTAAAAATTTAAATTTTCAACTGAAAAAAAACATGAATTTTTAAACAAAAAGCTATTTTACATCTAAAAATACGAATTTCTAATAAAAGTCAAGAATTCTAAACCAAAAAGTTGAATTTTCAATTAAAAACATGAATCTTTAAACAAAATATTTAATCTTTATCCCAAAAACATGATTTTTTAAAGAAAAATATGAATTTGTAAGCAAAAGGGTTAATTTTCCACGGAAAAAAACTAATTTTTAACAAAATTCAAGGATATTTAACCAAAAAAAGCTTGAATAATTTAATTTTAAACAAAAGCGATGAATTTTCGACTAAAAAATGCCTTTTTAAACAAAAAATTTAATTTTTATTCAAAAAACATTATTTTTTAAAGAAAAGGCTCAATTTTTACACAAAGGGTTCATTTTCCATTCAAGCACGATTTTTTAACAAAATTCAAGGATTCTTGACCAAAGATTTCATTTTTTAACAAACAAAAAACTTGAATAGTTTAATTTTAAACCATAACGATGAATTTTCAACTAAAAAACATGGATCTTTAAACAAAAAATTTAATTTTTATCCAAAAAACATGATTTTTTAAAGAAAAATATGAATTTTTAAACAAAAGGGTTAATTTTCCTCTGAAAAAAACGATTTTTTAACCAAATTCAAGGATTCTTAACCAAAAATTTGAATTTTTAACAAAAAAAAAGCTTCAATACTTTGATTTTAAACCAATTCGATTAATTTTCAACTAAAAATTTAAATTTTCAACTAAAAAAAAACATGAAGTTTTAAACAAAGGGCTATTTTACATCTAAAAATACGAATTTCTAATAAAATTCAAGAATTCTAAACCAAAAAGTTGAATTTTCAATTAAAAACATGAATCTTTAAACAAAAGATTTAATCTTTATCCAAAAAACATGATTTTTTAAAGAAAAATATGAATTTGTAAGCAAAAGGGTTAATTTTCCACTGAAAAAAACGAATTTTTAACAAAATTCAAAGATGCTTGACCAAAAATTTGAATTTTTAACCAAATAAAAGCTTGAATACTTTAATTTTAAACCAAAACGATGAATTTTCAACTAAAAAAAAATAATTTTTAAACACAAATGATAATTAATTTTCCACTAAAAAAACGAATTTTTAACAGAATTCAAGGATTTTTAACCAAAAAAAGCTTTAATACTGTAATTTTAAACCATAACGATGAATTTTCAACTAAAAACATGAATTTTTAAACAAAAATGATAATTATCCACTGAAAAAATGAATTTTTAACCAAATTCAAGGATTCTTAACCAAAGATTTTATTTTTTAACTAAAAGAAAACTTGAATAGTTTAATTTTAAACCAAAAGGATGAATTTTTAAATAAAAAGTTTAATTTTCATATAAAAAACATGCATTTTTAAACAAAAAGCTATTTTACATCTAAAAATACGAATTCTTAATAAAAGTCAAGAATTTTAAACCAAAAAGTTGAATTTTCAACTAAAAAACATGAATCTTTAAACAAAACATTATTTTTTAAAGAAAAATATGAATTTTCAAACAAAAGGGTTAATTTTGCACAGGAAAAAACGAAGTTTTAAAAAAATTGAAGGATTTTTACACAAAAATGTATTTTTTAACCATAAAACTTGAATAGTTTAATTTTAAACCAAAACGATGAATTTACAACTAAAAAACATGAATCTTTAAGCAAAAAATTTAATTTTGAAACAAAAGGGTTAATTTTCCACTGAAAAAGCGATTTTTTTAACAAAATTCAAGGATTTTTAACCAAACATTTGCAATTTTAACAAAAAAAGCTTGAATAGTTTAATTTTAAAGCATAACGATAAATTTTCAACTAAAAAAACATGAATTTTTAAATAAAAAATTTATTTTTTATCCAAAAGACATGATTTTTTAAAGAAAAATATGAATTTTTAAACAAAAGGGTTAGTTTTCCACTGAAAAAAAAACGAATTTTTAACCAAATTCAAGAATTCTTAATCAAACAGTTGAATTTGTAACCAAAAAAAGGTTGAACAGTTTAATTTTAAACCATAAAGATGAATTTTCAACTAAAAATTAAAGTTTTCAACTAAAAAAACATGAATTTTTGAACAAAAAGCTATTTTATTTATAAAAAGTACGAATTAGTAATAAAAGTGAAGAATTCTAAACCAAAAAGTTGAATTTTAAACTAAAAAACATGAATCTTTAGGCAAAACATTTAATTTTTATCAAAAACAAATGATTTTTTAAAGAAAAATATGAATTTTTAAACAAAAGGGTTAATTTTCCACTGAAAAAAACGAATTTTTAACAAAATTCAAGGATTCTTAACCCAAAAATTTGAATTTTTAACAAAAAAAGATTGAATAAGTTTAATTTTAAACCATAACGATTAATTTTAAAATAAAAAACATACATTTTTAAAGAAAAAGCTATTTTACTTTTAAAAAAATACGAATTTGTAATAAAAGTCAAGAATTCCAAACCAAAAAGTTGAATTTTCAATTAAAAACATGAGTTTTTAAATAAAAAATTTAATTTTAAACCATAACGATGAATTTTCAACTAAAAACATGAATTTTTAAACAAAAGGGTAAATTTTCCACTGGAAAACACGAATTTTTAACCAAATTCAAGGATAAAAGTCAAGAATTCTAAACCAAAAAGTTGAATTTTCAATTAAAAACATGAATCCTTAAACAAAAAATTATTTTTTAAAGAAAAATATGAATTTTTAAATAAAAGGGTTAATTTTGCACAGAAAACATTTTTTTTAAACAAAATTCAAGGATTCTTAATGAAAGATTTTATTTTTTAACCAAAAGAAAATTTGTACAGTTTAATTTTCAACTAAAACGATGAATTTTCAACTAAAAACATGAATCTTTAAACAAAAAATTTAATTTTTATTTTATTTATATAAAACTATTCCATTTTTGGTTGAAAAGTGATATTTTTTATTTCAAAATTCAGCTATTTGTTTGAAAATTGATCTTTTCCAGTTGGAAATTCAACTATTTGATTGAGAATTAATGTATTTTTTGAAAAATCGTCCTTTTTTAGAAAATTAATCCTTTTGGTTGAAAATTCAACTATTTGTCTGAAATCTTTTTGAAAGTACAAATTTCTACGTGAAAAGTTAGGAGTTTGAAGCGGTTCAAGTTAATTTTAATATAGTACTCACATTATTTTACCTAAATATGCACTAATTTTTAAGTATAAGTAGATAAAATAAAAATGCGTGAATTTTTATTCAAATTCATGTACTTTAGAGACATTCGAGAAATGATTAATTATGTTTTTAGCATTATTTAATTATTTATTTAATCTATCGTGCTAAAATATTAATTAAATTCCCGTACACCCATTTTCAATAACAATAGGCTTTTCTGTGACAGCAGACAAATTCGCGATAAGCGACCCCTAAATATTTTTGGATTGATTACTCCTCCCGCTTGTTTTTTTTTTTTAATTCAACAGGAAGATAAAACTCGAAAATGCAAGTTGAGATTCGTGCTTCTTTCTTTTTTTGAACACACCTATTCTACAATTTGCCATTCACTGCAATCACGCCTTTCTATGTTTTGCATCTAATTTGACTTACAAAACAATTGCAAATTTCATGATAACGTTAAGTAAAAAAGGAAAACCATAATTAAACGATTTAAAAAATCCGGGGCTGGTGATTGGTGGAAAAAAATGCGTAAATATGTGCATTATTAAGAAAGCAACAATTTACAAAATCTAGATGATACCAACACCCGTGTCTGCGATGCAGACTTCTGCACCAGCTGTGCGTTATCCACGAAATAATAATAATAATAATCAACAACAACAACCACCGCCACCACCACGTCATGAGGCTCCTCCTCGACGACGAGAGAGGGAAACTGGTCCTCCTGTGACTGTTTTCGTTGGGAATATTATGGATCGTGCTCCTGATGTGATGATTCGTCACATCCTGGGTGCCTGTGGTCATGTCCTCTCATGGAAAAGAGTCCAGGCGTTTGGATTTTGCGAGTATGCTGGACCAGACGCGGGCCTCAGGGCCGTCAGACTTCTACATGACATGGAAATTGGGAACAAGAAGCTTGTAGTCAAGGTCGATGCCAAGACCAAAGTCGTCTTGGACCAATTCAAAGGTATTATCAGATAATTACTTTTTTATTTTGATTAAAGAGGAACATGTGTAACTTATAGATCACAGTAATATCGGGAAAAAAGTTGTAAATACTTTCTTATAAAATACAAAAAATAATTTATCTGGATTGTTTATTTAGAAGCTTATATTTTCTAGACAAAGTGCTAAAAAAATCTTACATTTGGTAAAATAGCCTGGAATTAATAAAAGTACTTTTGGGTTGAAAATCTCTTTTTTTTTAATAAAAAATTCATCTTTTTTGTTTCAAAATTAATCTGTTTAGATTGAGGATTCCATTAAATTGTTGAAAATTTGTATTTTTTATTGAATTCAACTATTTTTGGTTGAAAATAAAAATATTTTTAATTGAAATATAAACTATTACATTTGTTGTTGAGAAGGTTTTGTTTTTGTTGACAATTCATAAATTTAGTTGAAAATTCATTTTTTATTCAAAATTGATCTTTTTGTGTTTTCTTTCAATTTTTTTGTAGAAAATTCGTCTTTTGGGCATGTATATTGAAAATTTTGGTTAGAATTTTTTTCAGTTTTGACTGAAAAATCTTTCTAGGGCGTGAATTTAATTCTTTTTGTTAAAAATTAATTTTTTTAATAGAGATTTATCACATTGGTTGCAAATTTATTTCTTTGATGGTAAATTTCACTATTTTGTTAAAAATTGTTGTTTTTTTTGCTTGAAAATTAATTTTTTTAACTGAAACTGTAACCGTTCCATTTTTCCTTGATAGTTGTTCTTTCTATTTGAAAATGAGTTAATTTTTTTAAACTACTTTTTTGTGTTGAAACTTCAATAACTGACAGAAATTTCATATCTTTGGGTTGAAAATTCATATTTTTTTGTTAAAAGTCCTCTTTTTGGTTCGAAAATTAAACTGTTTTGGTTGAGGATTCAACTTGTTTGCTTTGAAAATTACAAGATTTTTTAGTGGAAATTACCATTAAATTTTGTTTGAAAATTCATTTTTTTTTTTAAACAATTTTTTAACTTAAAATTGATCTTTTTTAGCAGTATTTTAATTTTTTTTTGAAAATTCTCCTATCTTGGTAGAAAATTAATCTTCTTGGTTAAAAAATTAACTATTTGGTTTTAATTAAATTAATTAAGTAATTTGCGGATGACCCCTTATAAAATTCTGTACGACTTTTGTCACTAAAACTCTTTAAAGTAAATGTAGAAAGAACCCATTTTTTTGTTTTTATTTTATTTAATTATTTTATTTTATTTAACATTATTAGTCTCGTAGGTGTAAGATCGTTTTGATACATGGAAGAAAAGTGTATAGCATTTAGGAATTTCTAAATTAAGATTTTGTACCAACCCTGCATTATCCTGAGTTCTAAAAATCAAATGAAGAAGTATCAACTGTTAAAAATTCTCTAATATTTAACTTACATTCGAATTTCCTTTTTTAATTTAGCCGAAAGGCGGAAGAAACTTCGTGGTGGCCAGTCACCATTGCAGGACGAGTCAACGGCTGAAAATGCTGACGGCGAGGATGGAGATGACTATATGGATGAAGGAATGAGAGTAGTGGATTCTGATGCTCTTACTCGAATTAATCAGATTATTCAAGAACACACTAGTGATATTGAATTGGCACAATCTGCTCCGGGTAATTTAAAACATTCATCTGCTTTCGGCATCTTTCTTCAATAAGCTCTTTAAAAAGATGCTAGGAAATATTTGCATTGAATAGCACAATTTGAATTTAACTTTTTTTCAGAAGAACATCAAGCAAAGGTATCGACAAAACAGTTGAACCTGGACGACGCCGAAATCGAAGAAAGTAAGCGCGACTTGATCACCCGAGAGATTGGCAAGTTCAGGGAAGTCATGAAGGTAGGTTTTCATGAATTCTTTGCCCTACTCCTCTTCGTTCATCCCCGTTACTTTACTTATCTCAAAAATTCAAGACGAATTAGTGAAATATTTATTTTTTTAATTGAATGATACTTTTTTTTAAATTAGAATTCAAATTTTATTTAACCTTATATCTAGTCTAGTGTCTTGGCGAAAAGAAATACAACAATTTCTTACGAGATACATATAATAAACATGGTTCATTTTAAAAGAAAATCCTAAATTGAACCGGAAACAAAATTTCTTTCCTCTTCTATTTCCTTATCTTTCGTAGGAAATTATTGACACAGGGCTGCCACATAGTCACTTTTAGTTTCTTCTTCTTGAAGTAACTTTTTAGTCACTTTTTAAAGAAAAAGTCACTAGGGTCACTTTTTAAAAGACTAATGTCACTTTAGTCATTTCAATCGATCTCATTTTAGATTTTATTTAAAAAAAAGAAAAGAATATTATTTTGTTAAAAAGTAATATTTTTTGGTCGAAAATCCAACTGTTTTATTTAACATTCATCTTTTGGATAGACAATTCATCCTTTTTATGGAAAAGTCATTTTTCTTGATTAAAAATTCACTTTTTTGTTGAAAAGTCAACTGTCTTCTAAAAAATTCCTTTTTTCAGTTGAAAATTCAACTATTTTTGTTGCAGTTCAACATTCAACTTTTTAGTTTGAAAACTGATTTTCTTTCGTTGAAAATGTAACTATTTTTTTTTAAAGTTCACCTTTCTGGGTTGAAAATTAACTTCTTTGTTGAAAATTCATCTTTTTAGGATTAGAATGCAAATTTTTTCGAAAATATTCGACTTTTTAGCTTAAAAAGTGAACACTTCATGAAAATTGATTTTTTGCAGAAGATTAAACTTTTTTGTCAAAAGTTCGACTTTTTAGTTGAAAGTTCATCTCTTTTCTGGTAAAAATTTCCTTTAAATTGATTCAGCGTGCAGCTGTTTCGTCGACAATTAATAATCTGTTTTCGTTAAGGATTAAATTATTTTGTTAAAAATAGATTTTTACATTTCATCGTAATGAGAAGGTGTCTATTGTTTTTATGTGAATAGTGACTATCGCGGATTTCTTTAAATCTCCATGTTTCGAGACCTGAATCCGAAAAAAACCAGTTCATAGAACTCTTCACAGTAATCGGAAACTGGAACAATTTATCTTTACGACTTTTTTTGGATAAAAAATTAAGTTATCAGATCTGTAGCATTTCCAAGATAAAAAAAACGTTTGTATCCAAAGAACGCACCATATGAAAAAAAAAGTCAAGAGAAGGTAAAAGTTTCTTTTTTAAAGCCGTATAAGATTATCATAACAACTTTTTGAATTTTCTTGAAAAATCGAAAATACAATTTTTTTATTTCACAAAACTTAGTGAAAAATGAATAATTCCATTTTGTGGTCAAATTATACACGATACGAAAAAAAATTAAAAAATTGTGCACCCAAAAAGATCTGCAAATTTGTTATAACTCTTTTTTGGTATAGAACACGCAGTTTTTTTTATTCGTGAAAAACAACATTAAAAATAAAAGAATTAATTTTTTGGACAAACGACGCAAGCTGTGAAAAAATGAATGGACGAAAGGTGCTCATTAGACGTGTGCAAAAAAATTCGATCCGATTTCGATCCGACATTG
>JAWWLR010000158.1:58122351-58133465 GCA_035041075.1 Acraspis erinacei | reverse complement strand
ATTTACCCTCTTGCTCCATTTCTCCACCCTTACCCTCATTTTATTTCCCCTCCCATAACTCCCTCATATTTCCCTTCCGTTATCCTCATTTCTCCTCCTTTTACTTCCCATCACTTCCTCTCAGCTCTCCCTCCTCAACCCATTCACCTAAATTCCCCTCCCTTCCCTTCCCTCTTACACTTCCTCTCCTCTCACTTCCCCACCTGAATCAAAATTACGACGGACGGATGGTCACCTAACCAAAACCATTAGGGTTTCAGTTCGGGGCTACGAAACCCGAAAAAGGTCGAGAAGTTGCAAAGTAGGACGGAAAAGAAGTGTAGGAAAGGTAGCGCGAAGAGGAGAGAAGATGGCACTGCTGAAACTAAAGAAATGAGAACATAAGATGAAATTGATGACAAAGAAGAGGGGGTTATATAAAAGCTTGAAGATAATAGAGGATCATTTGACATGGGTATAAAGGAATATGTAGTATAAGTTAAGGAAAGTAGAGGGAGTGAAAAGAAATAAGGGAAAAAGAACTTAGGTTAAGTACGTGAGAATAAAGATAGAAGGGGTACGCTGGGATTGGAAAGAGAAAGGGAAGAGTGATTAGCAAATGAGGTGTCGAGAGAGAGGTAAAGGTGTTTGGTGAGAGGGAGGGAGATTATAGTGATAAAGGGCCTGAGATTTGAGGAGAAGAAACTGAAGTAAGGAGAGGAAGACATTCTAAAAAAGATAGATACAAAGGTAGAGATAGTGGAAGTGCGAAGTGTAGGAAAGGAAACAAGGAAAGAAGATAAAATGGTACTGGGGAAGAAAAATACATGGGAACATAAGAGGGAAGTGATGGAAAAGAAGAGGGCGTTATATGGAAGCTCGGAGAAAATAGATGATAATTTAACATGGGTAAAAAGAAGAAGAAGGAGAAGAAGACCGTAGGTTAAACATGCGAAAATGCAGATAGAAGGTGTATGACAAAGGGACGTCGTAGTATTAATGGAGACGTAGCTAGATAAAAGGGGACGGGAAAATTTAAGGGGAATGTTACCAAGAGGTTACAGATGGCAAGTTCAAAATGCGATTAAGAATAAGATTAAAAACGCAAATCAACGAAAGCAAAGCTGCCAAAAGTAAGAAACGAATGTATAATAGAGAGGTATACAAAAGAGATAAAAACCACAAAGGAGAATTATTAGTAGAAGAGGTAAAGATGGGAGGAGAGCGGTGGAAGATAGAGGAAGTGTATGTGATCAGGCTTATAATAAAAGAAGATTTTAATGTGATAATAGGAGATAGAGGAAGGCATAGGGAGGAAAGAGAAGAAGAAAATACAAAGACAAGAAACTAAATGGAAGGAAAGAAATTTTTTAAGAGCCTGGAGAAGATGGGATGGTTTTTTTTAAAGGGAAATATAGAGAAGGATGAGGAAGGGGAATATACGCGTTCAGGAGGAGAAAGGGGAACGGTAATTGATGATGTGGTACTAGACGAGGTAAGAGAGAAGGTCAAGAAACTAGATTCAATAGAAGGAGGAGAGGGAATTATTGATAGGAGAAATAAAAACAATTTTATAGTACACAGGAACAAAAAGTTAGTGAAGGACGGGATAGAAGTGGATGGAATGGACAGCGTAAAGAGAAGGAGCAAGTGAGAAAGGAATTAAGAAAATGGAGTAAAGGGAAAAATAGTGGAGAAGAATATAAGAGAACAAAGAAGTATACTGAGTTGTGTGATCAAAAAACGGAGGAAAGTAAAAGGTTTGTAGAAAAGGTGGAAAATGCTAAGACGGAGGAAAATATGATAGGGAAAGAGATGAGGGAGAGGACATAACAAGAGCAGAAATAGTCAAGGCGTTAATAATGACCAGAGAGAGAGAGAGAGAGTAAGGCACCTGGTATAGATGGGAAGGTTGTAGGAGAGGAATGAAAGATAAAGTAAGGTGGAAATAGAATGTGCTAAAGATTCTAGAAGACCATGGATTGGATGAGGAGTGGGACACAAGTAAAGGATTGGACATGGAGTATGTGAAATAGAGTATGGAGCGGAGAGGGGTGGCCAGAGTTATGGAAAGAAGCAGTAGTAAAAAAAGGCAAAGATTACAAAGGGTAACGATGATAAAGGAGTGACGCTAATGCCAATATTGTACGTGTGAGATGAATGTAGGAGAGGAATGAATGATAAAGGAAGCTGGTAAGAGAATGTGGTAAAGATTCTAGGGGAGGATGAAATTTGTGAGAAGTGGGACAAAACTGATGGAATGTGCATGGATAATAAAAAGTAGAGTATAGAAAGGAAAGAGGTGGCCAGAGTTATGGAAAGAAGATGTAGTAAAAAAGGCAAAGATTATAAGGGAGTAACGCTAATGCCAACATTGTATGTCCGGGAAGGATGTAGGAGAGGAATTAAAGATAAAGGAAGGTGGTAAGAGAATGTGGTAAAATTCTAGGGGAGGAGGATTGGATGGGAGCAGAAGTTAAAAAAAAGAAAGTAATATCAAATATGTAGCCGGTAATATTTTAAGAATCGGATGTTATGTAAACGCATAGGGGAAAAATTATGAACAAAGAAGAAGTCAGACACAAAATCCTTAAAATCAGAAATACCTACTTAAAAAATGACTATTCAATCGCGAGGCGATTGTTGTGAGTAAATCTGGAGAACTTTGAAGAGGAGCTCCCAATAAAATTCCCTTGTCGATTTGTTTTATAGTTTCTACCAACATCTTTGATGTAGCTGATGAGTGTTCAATATTAGATTCATTTTGAATTTCTAAAAATACTGACTGCCAAATAATTTATGTTATTTAATTATTAACGATTTGCCCGTTTATGATTTGAAGGATGTCACGGCAGAACCATGCAAGTATCAAAAGTGAATAATTAATTTGATAAAATAGTTAATATAAAACAAAACTGGATTTTTCATTACAATTTTTTGAAACTTAAAAAAAAGTTATTTTACCATAAAATCCATCGGAAAGTAAAGCAAAAACTATTACTTTTCAACCAAATTCTTGAAGTTTCAACAAAATAAATGAAATTTTATCCGAATAGCTTAATTTTAAAACAAGAAAATTAATTTTCTATGGAAAAAGGAGAATTTTCTACCAAATACAAGATATTTTAATGAAGTAGTTGAATTTTCAACTAAAAAATGTAAATTTTCAACAAAATAGTTGAATTTAGAACTAAAAAAGATAACTTTGCCGCCAGAAATTTTAGTTAAAGAAAATAATTAATTTCTAACAAAATTTTTAATTTTTCAACAAAGCAGATTAATTTTCAACCAAATAGTTACATTTTCAACCAAAATTATGAATATTTAACCAAGAAGAAAAATTTTCTAGCGAAAAAGAATTTTTTACAAAATACTGTCAGCCAAATAATTGAATTTTCTACCAAAGTAATTTAATTTTTAAACTAAAAAGATTAATTTTCAACAAAATACTTGAATTTTCAATCGAAAAAGACGAGTTTTTAACCAAGTGGTTAAATTTTCAACTGAGAAAGATAAATTTTCAGTCAAATAATTTAATTAGCAATTTTATATAATAAATAGAATATTTAAACTTTCAATTAAAAAATTCATTTATAACAAACAAAAAAAGGAATTTAAAAAAGTACTTAAATTTTCGACCAAAGAATGAATTTTGAACTAAAATACATATATTTTTAGTTACAAAATAAATTTTGAACAAAAAAACAAACGATTTATCAATAAAAATGTAAAATTTTCAACAAAAAAGGACTTAAGAAAATTGTTGAATTTTCTAAAAATAAGATTAACAAATACCATAAAATAAATATTATTATTATAAATTAATAAATATTAGATTAATTTTATTTATTAAAAATATTTTTTCTGTAAAATTCATTTTAGATTTTTCAACAGAAAAGGATGCTTTTTAACAACATTGATGGACTGTGAAAAAAGAATATTAATTTTTTTTTAATTTTTGAATTTTTAATAAAAAATATTCATTATTAACCGAGAAAAATAATATGAACAAAATGCAAGAATTTTCAATCAAAGTAATTTAATTAATATTTTACCAAATTATTGAATTTTGAATTTAAAAAAAAATTTCCCTTAAAAAAATGAATTTTTAACTAAACAGATGAATTTTGAATAAAGGAGTTGAAATTCCAACTTGTACAGATCCATTTTCAACAAAATAGTTGAATTTTCTACTAAAAAAGAAATAGAACAGTTAAATTTTCAGTCACAAAATAAATTTTGAACCACAAAATAACATTTTTTAACGAAAAAGTACAATTTTTCACCAAAGGGACGAAATTGCAACTAAAAAATTGACTTTTTAACCAAAAAGGATATTTTTAACAACAGTGTTTAATTTTCAACCACATAGTTAAATTTAAAAAAAATGCTCAACCTGAAAGATGAATTTTAAAGAAAAGATTAACTTTCTACCAAAAAATTTCCAACAAAATAATATTATTTTAAACCAAAAAGATGAATTTTTAAGCAGGATTCTTCATTTTCTAAAAAAATTTTCAACAAAATACATGAATTTTTAACTAAGAAAGACAAATTTTCACGAAAAATGAAATATTTACATTTTCAGTGAAATGAATTAATTTATAACAACAATAAAAACGAATTTTAAGGAAAAAATTTAATTTTCAACCAAACCATTTTCTACTAAACTCAAGAATCTTTAAACAGAAAAACTTAATTTTTGACCAAGTAGTTTAATTTTCAACTAAATATGAAAGTCAAATTTTTATTTGCTATCCCAGTTCAAATCCAGGTCGAGGTAGATTTATTATTGTTCTTCAAAAATTATTTTTCCAAATTTTTTCCGTATCTCGCATATTTGAACAAATTGTATCCATAAAAATTGTTTAAACAATAAAAAAATTAAATTTTAGAGAAGTTTTAAACCAATCAAATATTTTTTTGTTGTGAAAAAAATTATACTAACATGGTTATACTTTGAGAACCTTAATTTATGATTCAATTTTAAGATGAAAATTACCTTGAGAATACTGCAAAGTGTATATGAATATCTATATTGAACTGGAACGTCCTTCCAATAGCCTGAGTTGAGCGTTTCCCAAGTTCGATCTAGACAGGCTTCTAATCTCAGCAATGAGTTTTCAACCCATTCCGCAGAAATATTCCTTTTCAGGAAATATTATTCGTTTTTTATTTTTTATAATAAAAAATTATTAAATCAAGACGTTAATTAAATAAATAAAACAGAATAATTAATTAAATTAATTAAGTTAATTGAAGGTGGCAATATTTAAAGAATAAAATTATAATCTTCTAAAATGTTTAATACAGAATTTTTTATAAATTAAAAAAACAATTTAAAAAAATAGAAAATAAGAATTCAAATGAATTGCAAAAGGTTAAAAATATTCAAGTTATTCCATGAATTTCAGAGAAAGTGGAATAAATTTAGAAACATTCTAGAAAATTTAAAAGAATTTGATGAAATGCCTAAGAATTCAAAGTGTGTTTAAAACACAAAATCATTTTAATTTAAAAAAATCCATTGTATTGAGTGAATTTAGATGAATTCAAGTGAATACAAAAAATTAAAGAGAATTAAGGATAAATTAATAAAAATTCAGGGTGAATTTCAAATGAATTGAAATGAATTGCAAAAAATATTTGAAAATTTGTTCAAATCCCTTAAAACCATTAAAATATTTTAAAATTCCTTAAAATTGTTTAAATATCTTGAAAATGCTTCGGAATCACTTAAAATATTTAAAAATCTTGCATCTCTTAAAATATTTGAAATTCCTTAAAATATCCTACAATTTTTAATATTTTTTTAAATCTTTTAAAACATATTGCAACTTTTTTAAGCTGTTCAAAATTCCTTGCAACTTCTTAAGATATTCTAAAATATCTCAAACGCTCTGAAATCACTTTTAATTAGTGAAATCAATTTAAAATTCCATGAAATCTTTTAAAATTTCATAAAATAATGAAAATCCTTTGAAATATTGGAAATCCGGAAAACTTTTCAAAACACTTGAAAATTCCTTGGAATTTCTTAAAATGTCCTAAAATATTTCAAACACTTTAAAACCCATTTGAAATTTTGTGAAGCTCTTAAAAATACCATGAAATATAAAAAATTAATATTCCAAATCCTTTAAAATCCCAAGAAACTTTTTAAAATTCTTGAAAATTCCTTGGAATTTCTTAAAACATCCTGAAATATTTTCAAACCCTTTAAAATCCCTTGAATTTTTGTCGAGCTCTTGAAAATTTCTGGTAATTTAAAAAATATATATTTTAAAACCTTTGAAGTCCTTGAAACTTTTCAAAGCTCTTGAAAATTCCTTGGAATTTCTTAAAATATCCTAAAACATTTGAAAATCTTTGAAAATACCATAAAACTTTTTTAACTTCTAGACATTCCTTTTCGTTTTTTAAGATATCCTAAATTATTTTAAGTCCTTTAAAATCCTCTGAAATTATTGAAATAAATGAAAAATTCCAGGGAAAAATCCCTTGAAATTTTGTAAAGCTCTTGAATATTTCAAATCCTTTGAAATCCCTTGAAACTTTTTAAGGAATTTCTTCAAATATCTGAAAATATTTTAAAACTTTTAAAATTCTTTTTAATTTCGTTAAGTTTTGAAAATACCATGAAACTTTGTTTTTTAGATCCCTTGAAATTTTTTAAGAATCTCGAAAATTGCTTCGAATTTCTTAGAATATCCTAAAATATATATATATATATATATATTTTTTCTTTAACATTTATAATCCTTTAAATTTGCTTAAACTGTTGAAAATACCATAAAAGTAAAAAAAATAACTTTTGAAAGTTCTTCAACATTCCTTGGAATTTCTTAAAATATCCTAAAATATTTCAAAACTTTCGAAATATTTATATTTTTTGTGACATTTATAATCTTTTAATTTTTCTTAAACTGTTGAAAATACCATAAAAATGAACCAAATAACTTTTTAAAGTTCTTGAACATTCCTTGGAATTTCTTAAAATATCCTAAAATATTTCAAAACCTTCGAAATATTTATATTCATTTTATATTTATAATCTTTTAAATTTTGTTAAGCTGTTGAAAATACCATAAAAATTAAAAAAATAACTCTTTAAAGTTCTTGAACATTCCTTGGAATTTCTAAAAGTATCCTAAAATATTTCTAAACCTTTGAAATATGTATATTCTTTCTATATTTATAATCTTTTAAATTTTCCTAAGCTGTTGAAAATATCTTGGAATTTCTTAAAATATCTTAAAATATTTAAAAACCTTTAAAATTCTTTTTCAATTTCGTTAAGCTTAGAAAATACCATGAAACTTTTTTAAGTTTTATACCATTTTTTTCGTTTTCTGAGACATCCTAAAATATTTTAAGTTCCTTGAAATCCCCTGAAATTATTGAAATAAATGAAAAATTCTATGGAAAAATCCCTTGAAATTTGTTAAGGATCTCGAAAATTGCTTTGAATTTCTTAGAATATCCTAAAATATTTCAAACCCTTTGAAATATATTTTTTTGTGACATTTATAATCTTTTAATTTTTCTTAAACTGTTGAAAATACCATAAAAATGAACAAAATAACTTTTCAAAATTCTTGAACATTCCGTGGAATTTCTTAAAATATACTAAAATATTTCAAAACCTTCGAAATATTTATATTTTTTTTGACATTTATAATCTTTTAATCTTTCTCAAACTGTTGCAAGTTCCATAAAAATAAAAAAATAACTTTTTAAAGTTCTTGAACATTCCTTGGAATTTCTTAAAGTATCCTAAAATATTTCAAAACCTTCGAAATATTTATATTCTTTTTATATCTATAATCTTTTAAATTTTCCTAAGCTGTTAAAAATATCTTCGAATTTCTTAAAGATCCTAAAATATTTACAATTCTTTAAAATTCTTTTAAATTTTCTTAAACTGTTGAAAATTTCATGACATTTAAAAAAGAAAGTAAAATCCTTCGAAGTGCCTAGCAAATGTTTAAAACTCTGGGAAATTTCTTAGAATATCCGAAAATATTTTAAACTCTTTGTTATCCCTTTAAATTTAGTCAAGCTTTTCAAAATACTATTTTATTTTAAAAAATTAATATTTTTAATCCTTTGAACTCCTTTAAAAGTGTTTAAAGTTTTCGAAAATTCCTTTGAACTTCCTAAAATATCATAAAATATTTACAATCCTTTAAAATCTCCTGAAATTTTGTCGAGCTCTTGAATTTTTTTGTTTTGTAATTTAAAAAATATATATTTTTTTAAGTCTTTGAAATTTTTTAAAGCTCTTGAAAATTCCTTGGAATTTCTTAAAATATCATAAAATATTTAAAATCCTTTAAAATTCTTTTAGATTTTTCTGAAGCTGTTGAAAGTTTTTTGGCATTTAAAAAAATTTTAATTCTTCGAAATCTCTTGAGATTTTTTAAAGCTCTCGACAATTTCTTAAAATGTCAAAAAATATTTTAAACTCTTTGTTATCCCTTTAAATTTAGTCAAGCTTTTCAAAATATTATTTTATTTTAAAAAATTAATACTTTTAATCCTTTGAACTCCTTTAAAAGTTTTTAAAGTTTTCGAAAATTCCTTGGAATTTCTTAGAATATTCCACAATTTAAAGAAAAAATTATTCTTAAAATATTCTAAAATATTTACAACCCTTTAAAATCCCTTGCAATTTTAAAAGTTTTAAAATATAATCTTGAAATTTTTTTGCAATTTAAAAAATATTTATATTTTAAAACCTTTAAAATCCTTCGAAACTTTTTCAAGCTGTCGAAAATTCCTTGGAATTTCTTAAAATATCCTAAAACATTTCAAATCTTTTGAAACATTTGCATCCTTTAAATATTTATAATCTTTTTAATTTTCTCAAGCTGTTTAAAATATCTTTGGACTTTCTTAAAATATTCTAAAATATTGACAACCCTTTAAAATCCCTTGCAATTTTAAAAGTTTTAAAATATAATCTTGAATTTTTTTGTAATTTAAAAAATATTTATATTTTCAAACCCTTAAAATCCCTTGAAACTCTTTAAAGCTCTCGAAAATGCCTTCAGATTTCCAAAAGTATCCTAAAATATTTACAATCCTTTAAAATTCTTTTAAATTTTCTTAAGCTGTTGGAAATTTTGTTGACATTTAAAAAAAATGTAATTCTTCGAAATCCCTTGAAATTTTTTAAAGCTCTTGAAAATTGCAAGGAATGTTTAAAGGCACCTAAATTCAAAAATAAATATAATTTAAATTATATTATTTAAATTAATTAATTTAGAATGAATTGAAAAAAATTGTTTAAAGTAAATAATAAGAATTTTTAAATACCGAAAATCAGTGAAATTATTTTAAATCCCCAATTTAAAATTATTTAAATTAATCGAAAATTCCTTGAGTTATTTTAAAATCTTATAAAATTCTTTAAAACCTTTAGAAATACTTTAAAATATTTTTTAAAAATTTGAAATCCTACGAAATCTCTCAATTTTTTTGAATAAACTCATTCAAATATATAAAATATTTTTTTTTTAATTTAAAATTCATTTTTGGACCACCATAATAATGACCGACTAGTTTTTTCTATCAAAAATCTAAAGAAAATTACTTATTCTCTCCATCCAAGTTCTTCAATACTTCAATTATCGGCACCAAATTAACTTTAATTTCCGCCGGTACATTTTCCTTCGATTCCTGGATTAAAAATTCCCAGGAAATTGATTCTGTGGTCAATGGAGCTTTTTTAAGCATTATTCCTAAAATAGGGAGCCAGAAAAAAATTATTACAATACAGATTTGTAGGTCTAGAAAAAAAAATTCTACCAAATTGTTGAATTTTTAAGCCTAAAAGATAAATGTGTTACAAAAAAGTTAACAATTTTGAACCAAAAAAGATTTTTCAGTCAAGAAAAAAAAATGCTAACCAAATTCTTGAATTTCTAAGACCAAAAGATGAATTTTATACAAAACTCTTTAATTTCACACCCAAATATACGATTGTTTCGTAAAAAAAAAATTAATTTTTAAGAAAATAGTTCAACTTTTGGCCGAGTTGTTAAATTGTCAGTCAAAGAAGATAAATTCTAAACGAAAAATATATTAGTTAATATTTCAAAAAAGGATATATTAATTTTAAATTAGAAACAGTTGAATTAATCCAAAAAATATTAATTTTTAATAAAATTAAATTTAAAAAATTTCCAGGCAAGAGCAAAATGACGAACATTCTACAAAAAAAGATTTAAAAAAGTACATTTTTACCTAAATAGTAGAATTTTCAACAAGAAAATACTAATTTTCAATTAAAAACAGTCAAATTCATCAAAAAATGAAAAAAAATTT
The DNA here is from genome assembly GCA_035041075.1 of Acraspis erinacei. Taxonomy (NCBI): domain Eukaryota; kingdom Metazoa; phylum Arthropoda; class Insecta; order Hymenoptera; family Cynipidae; genus Acraspis; species Acraspis erinacei. The sequence continues at coordinate 58,123,154 of JAWWLR010000158.1, read as the reverse complement.
CATAAAACAGTTGAATCTTCAACCAAAAGAGATCAATTTTTAACCACATAGTTGCGTTTATTGCAAAAATTATTAATTTCTGTAAAGAAGATGAATTTTCAAACAAAAAAAAACTGATTTTCAAGCTAAGAAGATAAATTTTCTACATAACAGTTGAATTTTTAACCCAAAAGTTTTATTTTCAACGAAAAAAATACAAATTTTCAAGAAAAGAGTTGAATTCACAGCCAAGAAAGATTTTTCAGGCTAAATTATTGAATTTTAAAGCCTAATACGAATTTCCTAACAAAATATTTCCATTTTTAACCCAAAAAAGCGAATTTTTTCATAACAAGATAAATTCTCTGCCAAAAAATATAATTTTTTAACACTAGAGTTTAATTTTCAATAAAAAAAAAGAAATTTCAAGAAAATACATAAATTTTTTTACTAAACAATCGAATTTTCAACAAAAAATTATTAAGTGTCAATAAAAAATGTTTTATTGACATTATAATTGTTAGATTTGTTGATATTTCTCAATGTGATTTGTTGAAACATTTTTTATTTTGAGTAGAAAATTAATTTTTTCAGTTGGAAATTTCACTTTTTAGTTAAAATTTGTTTCGGTTATTAAAAATAGATTTTTGTGGCTGAAAATTCATCACTTTAAAAGAAAAAAAATTTCTTTGGTTCAAAATTTGAACTATTCTGTTGAACAATCGTATTTTGGTGTTGAAAATTAAACTTTTTTGTCGAAACTTCATGTGTTTTGTTGAAAATTTTTTTATTTTGGGTAGAAAATTAATTTTTTCTGTTGAAAA
>JAWWLR010000158.1:58103823-58117257 GCA_035041075.1 Acraspis erinacei | reverse complement strand
AATTTAACTTTTTGGTTAAAATTTGTTTCGGTTATTAGAAATACATTTTTGTGTCTGAAAATTCATCATTTTAGAAGAAAAAATTAATTTCTTTGGTTGAAAATTTAAACTAATTTGTGAAAAATTCGCCTTGTTTAGTTAAAAATAAATTTCTGAAGTGCAAATGTAATTATTCTATTTTTGCCTGACAATTTATCTTCTCTAGTTGAAAATTAATTTATTTTTTGGAAAAATCATCTTTTTGGGTAGAAAATTCGTATTTGGTGTTGAAAATTAAACTTTTTTGTTAAAAAATTCTTGTTTTTTGTTGAAAAATTATCTCTTTGGGTAGAAAATTAATTTTTTTCCCGTTGAAAATTGAAATTTTTGGTTAAAATTTTGTTTCGGTTATTAAAAATACATTTTTGAGGCTGAAAATTCATCATTTTAGAAGAAAAAATTAATTAATTTTGTTGAAAATTGAACTATTCTGTTTGAAAATTCGTTTTTGTTTAGTTAAAAACAAATTTCTGAACTGCAAATCTAATAATTCTATTTTTGCTTGACAATTTATCTTCTTTATTTCAAAATTAATTGAACTTTGCGAAAATTCATCTTTTTGGGTTGAAAATTCGATTATTTTGGTAGAAAATTGGAATTTTGGTGTAGAAAATTGAACTTTTTTGTCAACAATTCATGTGTTTTGTTGAAAATTTTTTTATTTTGGGTAGAAAATTAATTTTTTCTGTTGAAAGTCTTTTTGGCTTAAAAATTGAACATTATTTTTCTTTATTGACTGGAAAATCATTCTTGGTTAAAAATTCAACTCTTTTGTTGAAAATGCATGTTTTTTGTTGAAAAATTGTCTTTCCGGGTAAAAAATCATTTTTTTCGACTGAAAATTCAACTGCTTGGATCAAACTTTTTTATTTGTTAAAAATACATTTATGTGGCTGAAAATTCATCATTTTGGTAAAAAAATTGTATTCATTATTATTTATTTTGTGGAAAACTGGATTTTTTGGGTTGAAATTCTTGTTTTTTTGTTGAAAAATTATCTTTTTGGGTAGAAAATCAATTTTTTCAGTTGGAAATTTAACTTTTTGGTTAAAATTTGTTTCGATTATTAAAAATACATTTTTGTGGCTAAAAATTCATCATTTTAGAAGAAAAAATTAATTAATTTGGTTAAAAATGCAAACTATTTTGTTAAAAATTCATCTTTGTTTAGTTAAAAATAAATTTCTGATATAATTTTGGGAAAATTCATCTTTTTGGGTTGAAAATTCGATTATTTTGGTAGAAAATTCGTATTTTGGTGTTGAAAATTATACTTTTTTGTCAAAACTTTATGTGTTTTGTTGAAAAAATTTTTATTTTGGGTTAAAAATTAATTTATTTTTTGGAAAAATCATCTTTTTGGGTTGAAAATTCGTATTTTCTTGTTGAAAATTAAACTTTTTTGTTAAAAATTCATAACTCTTTTGTTGAAAATTCTTGTTTTTTGTTGAAAAATTATCTTTTTGGGTAGAAAATTAATTTTTTCTGTTAAAATTCTTTTCGGCTTAAAAATTGAACATTTTTTAAGAGATTTTTTTTCTTTATTGACTGGAAAATCATTCTTGTTTAAAAATTCAACTCTTTTGTTGAAAATTCATGTTTGTTGTTGAAAAATTATATTTTTGGGTAGAAAATTAATATTTTCGGTTGATAATTCAACTGCTTGGTTAAAAATAAACTTTTGGGACTGCAAAATCGTTATTTTATTAAAAAATTAATTTCTTTGGTTGTAAATTGAACTATTTTTGCTTCTTATTTTCTCTAGTAGAAAATTCAACACATTGGACGAGATTTTTTTCTTTCCTAATTGATAAAAGTCCCAAACCTAAAAATTTTTCTTACAAAATAAAATGATCAGGCTCCAAGAAAAAATAAATATTCCATTATCAGGAAAAAAAAATAATGTTTAATCACACATAAATAGCCCTCTTATAAAAAGGTTTGCGCAAGTAAGGCCACTGGACAATAACCCGATCAGCAATATAATACAATATTTTTCCAGAAAGTGAAAGACTTCTCACTCGACAGTAGCTCTCAACAAAAACAGTTTTCACCTTAGAAAAGAGGCAAACTTTGAAAATAAACGCGATAATGCAAATTGGCACGCAAGTTCCCGGACCATTGCACAAAATCAGATCCGGATTTTCGGTCCACACGATTGGAAGACAGTTGAGCGAGGCGCTAATAGTCGTCCGGACTGCAGAAAAATAAGATTGACGAACTTCCCGACTGCGAGAAATGGAAACAAGTTTATAATCTTTGCTATCGCACTCGAGTTCCTTGACTTTTTCTCGGCTGAGATTGTCAGTTCGAGCGTGAATGTAAATTCTCGGCGAGTAGCGATCGAAATTCAAGTGTTTAACGATACGCAAAATTTCTGCGGTATGTCCGCCGGATCCCAAAACAATTATCGTTTTAACGGGGTTTTCACGTTTTCTCGTTGCGGCTTCTCCATTTTTGGCAATTGTGTATAGAATCCTTGCCAGCAGAGCAAAACAAGTGATTGATATTAAAATAATTATGTACATTAATGCGTACATGATCTTCGCGATTACCTGAAAATAAAAAGTTTCATGTAGGCGAATTGATAATAACTAATTCATTTGTGAACTCGATTTAATAAGAGAACTACTGTGAAATTTTTTGTTCGAAACTTTAATAGCAAAACTTTTTTGCATGTTTCAATATTTTTCATCCGCTATAAATTAATAGAAGATAGCTTTTCGAGATTCAAAACAGATGGTAGTTCAACTTTCAACCCATTCAGGGTGTCTACTCGAATCCTGGGAAAAAAATTCCCTGACAATTCCAGATATGATTTTTCGCGAGTTTATTAAAAATAATAATGTGCTTTTTATTTTTTACGGGAAAAAACGAATTTTAAGCAAAATAGTTAAATTTTTAACCAAAGAAATTAATTTTCAACTATAACGGTGAACCTTCAATTTAAAAAAAAGACGAATTTTCAACCATAAAAATTATTTTCTACTCTAAAAGTAGAATTTCCTAAAAAGAAAAAAATAATTTGCAACAAAAAAGTTATATTTACAGTTAAAAAATAAATTTATACCCATAAAAAATTAATTTTAGAAACAATTACTAAATTTTCGATAAAAAAAAATGAATCATCAATCAAAAAAATAAATTTTTTATTCATGAAATGTATTCTCAACTATAATAATAATGAATATTCGAAAACAAAATTAATTTTGAACGAAAGTTAAATTTTCGAACAAAAAAATGAATTTTCAACTGTACAGATTATTTTCTACCAAAAAAGACGAATTTTCCACAAAATTCTCGAAATTTCAACCAAATAAGATTAATTAAAAAAATGGAATAGTTATATTTTAATGTAAGAAAATGATTTTTCAAAAAAAAAAGAAAAAACGAATTTTAAGCAAAATAGTTACATTTTTAACCATAGAAATTGATTTTCAACTAAAACGGTGAATCTTCAATTTAAAAAAAAACGAATTTTCAACCATAAAGATTATTTTCTACTCTAAAAGTCGAATTTACTAAAAAGAAAAAAATAATTTGCAACAAAAAAGTTATATTTACAGTTCAAAAATAAATTTATACCCATAAAAAATTAATTTTCGAAAAAATTACTAAATTTTCGATAAAAAAAATTAATCGTCAACCAAAAAGATAAATTTTTTATTCATGAAATGCATTCTCAACTATAATAATGAATATTTAAATAACAAAATTAATTTTGAACGAAATAGTTAAATTTTCGAACAAAAAAATGAATTTTCCATTGGAAAGATTATTTTCTACTAAAAAAGACGAATTTTCCACAAAATTCTTGAAATTTCAACCAAATAAAACTAATTAAAAAATGGAATAGTTATATTTTCAGTTAGAAAAACGTATTTTCTGCAAAAAACAGACTTTATAAGAAAATAGTTAAATTCTGAACCAAATAAATTAATTTTCTACTTATATATAATGATGAATTTTCAATAAAAAAATGAATTTTGAACCAAATAAATTAATTTTCTACTTATATATAATGATGAATTTTCAATAAAAAAATGAATTTTGAACCAAATACTTAAATTTTCGATGAAAAAGACGAATTTTCAACTAAAAAAAAATTACATTTTTAAACAAAAATGTAAAAGTTATATTTTAATTTAAGAAAATGATTTTTTTAACCAAAAAAGAATTGAATCTTCAATTTGAAAAAAAATACGAATTTTCAACAACATACATGAATTTTCAATTTAAAAGAATAAATTTTTTGCAAAAAATGGAAAAGATATATTTTCAGTTAAGAAAATTAATTTTGAAAGACAAAAATCGAATTTATAACAAAATAGTTCATTAAAAAATTAAGTTAATTTTCAACAAAATACAAAAATTTTCAATTAAAGAGAGAGCTTTCCAAACCAAAATTGAATAGATAAATTTTTGGTTAAAAAAAATTAATTTTTAACTAAAAAAAAAAAGAATTTTCAACAAAATAGTTACATTTTTGACCGAAGAAATTAACTAAAAAAATAATCGAACTTTGGAGAAATGAATAAAATTTTCAACAAACAAACAAAAAATTTCACAAAATAGTTCAATTGTTAACAAAATAGATCACCTTCCAACTAAAATGATGAATCTTCAATAGAAAAATGAATGTTTAATAAAGTAGTCAAACTGTCAACCAAAAAATAATGTAATTTTTAATCAAACCCAGTTGAATTCACGAAAAAAAAATTATGTCAAGAAAATAGTGGAATTTTCAACCAACGCGAATTAATTTTCAACCAAAAGTGGATTTTTTAATGAAACTAGATGAAATAAATTTTCAATAATACATGAAATTTACAGCTGATTTGCAAAATTTACAGATTTTACATCATTTGAAAATTATAGGTTAGGAACCTGTCTACTTACCAAACTGTTACAAAAAATAGAGTAAACACATGACTCCCGACAAAAATCTTTTTCATAGATTCGTATTTACACTAAAATGAGGAAGATACTTTTAAAAATCCTTAAAAAAAGTACTTTTTATTCAAAATATTGAGTGATTGTGTCGTGTGTTTTTATCATTTGTTCAGCCGCGACGTCCGTAGAACTGCGCATGCGTCGCACTGGTAGTCTCATTGGCTCTAAATGGCGCACTCTTTTGAAATAGTTAAATACGTAAATCAAATTTTTTGGGATAAAACACTATTTTAGAATGAATAAAATTAATTTTAAAATCACAAAATAGTCTTTTAGAGTGAAAATTGTGTAAAATTGACTTGCATGTTCAATAATTTCAAAAATGCGTTATCAATATCTAATGAGACTGCTGGTGAGACGCATGCGCGTTGCTGGGGGCACGGCAGCAGACACAAACAGTAGCACACCTAGTGTTAGAATTAGGAACCGTCTGCGGAACTGCGGAGGACGATTCTGTGGATGCAGTATTTTTCTAATTTCCGAAAGTTTTTCTCAGATTATCGCGAGATGATTCCCCAATTTTGTGAATTTCATTATAAATTGTGGCCAAGCAATACATCGTAAAGTGTTCTGATAACTTTTGGCTTCCTTAATAGTGTCAAATCAATCATTAAATCGCCAGTGAACAAAGGGCAAGAAGGGCTGTCTGACAATCTTCGGTCTGCCAAGGTATAATATATATCCGTTATATTTTATAAATTGTATTCTTATACCATGCGAAATGTTGTCAAATTCAGTTATTTAGTTTGCCAAAAAATTTAGAGAACTCGTTTTATTACGTCAGATTTTTATCAATTTCTTTTATTTTTTTTCTCGATGTTGTGTATATTTTTAAATGCATTTTAAATAATATTTATAACTAAAAATTAGAGAATACTATTTTTTTATATTATATTTTAATATTCACTTTTCAGTTTGGATCGTTTTGATAATTTAAAAGTGTCAAATGTTCGAATTTTATTATTTTTTTATTCAACTGTATAAAACCATTCACACATTTTATGGTTTAAAAATTCGATCATTTGACTGCAAATTCATCTTTTTAAATTCAAAAACTTTTTCATTTGTTTTAAAAATTCAACTATAATGTTAAAAATTTAAATGTTTTTACTTGAAAAAATTACAATAATATTTTTGGTTGAGAATTCATCATTTTTCGTTAAAACTTTTACGGTTTTGTCGACAATTCAACAATTTTGTTAAAAAATCATTAATTTTTGACAAATTACCAGTTTTTGTTGTAGAATATTCATTCTTTTGCATTTAAAATTCATCTTTTAGAAGAAAAGCCTAGTTTTTTGTGGCTAAAATTATTTTTTAATTTAAAAGACTACAATTATATATTTTTCTTTCAGAATTCATGTTTTTTGGTTAAAAATTCAACTTTTTTTCTTGAAAATTCATACGTTTGGAATAAAAATTATTCTTTTAATAGAATTTTTTTTTGAAAATCTACTATTTTGTCAAAAATTCACCTTTTTTGTTGAAACGTCTTCATTTTTTATAGAAAATTCATTCTTTTGAAATAAATTATTTATATTTAGTTAGGTTAAAAGTATTTATTTTTATTTGAAAAGTCTAGTATTATATTTTATATTCAAAATACGTTAAAAATTGTACTATTTTGTACTTTTTTTGAAAATTTTTCTTTTTGCATGAAAATTTCATGGTTTTGGACTACAAATTAATCAAATTTTATATAAAAGTCTCAATTTTTTGTTGTAAATTATTTATTTTTCATTGAAAATTCTGCTTTTTTTATTTTTTGTTCAAAATTCCTTAGAAATTGTACTATTTTGTACTTTTTGTTGAAAATTCATCATTTTTGGTTTGTAAGTTATTTATTTTTAATTGAAAAGTTTATTTTATTTTTGATTCAGAATTCATATATTTTGGTTCAAATCTCTTTTGGTTGAAAGTTAATGGTTTTAAATTGATTAATAATTAATAATTTTGGTTTAGAATTCATCCCTTTTCATTTAAAAGTATACTGTTTTGTTGAAAATTCAACAATTTTGTCAAGAAGTAATGTTTCTTGTCGAAAATTCCACGTTTTTCTGAAAATTCTTTTTTTCATTAAAAATATATCTTTTAGTGAAAAAGCCATCTTTTTTGTTGTTCAAATTTAATCTTTTTTAATTAATAAAACCAAACTAATATTTTTTATTCGAAATTCATTTCTCTTGGCTTAAAATTAAACTTTTTGGTTGAAAGTTCGCCTTTTTTTTATAAAAAATGCATTCATTTTGAGTTAAAAATTCATGAATTTTGTTGAAAATTCGTATTTTTGCGTAGAAAATAATCTTTGCGGTTTCAAATTCATATTTTTGATGAAAAATTTAACTATTTGGTTAAGAACGCCTGCATTTTTTAGAATATTCATGCATTTTTTCAAAAATGTATGCATTTGGTAGAATATTCAAGCGATTTGTAGAATATTCATGCATTTTATCGAAAATTCATGCGTTTGGTAGAATATTCAAGCCTTTTTCTAGAATATTCATGCATTTGGTAGAATATTCAAGCATTTTGTAGAATATTCATGCATTTAGTAGAATATTTAAGCATTTTGTAGAATATTCAAGCATTTTGTAGAATATTCAAGCATTTTGTAGAATATTCATGCCTTTGGTATAGAATATTCAAACATTTTGTAGAATATCCATGCATTTTTTCGAAAATTCATGCATTTTGTAGAATATTCAAGCATTTTATCGAAAATTCAAGCCTTTGGTATAGAATATTCAAGCATTTTGTAGAATATCCATATATTTTATCGAAAATTCATGCCTTTGATAGAATATTCGTACATTTGGTATAGAATATTCAAGCATTTTGTAGAATATTCATGCATTTTTTCAAAAATTCATTCATTTGGTAGAATATTCAAGCATTTTATCGAAAATTCAAGCCTTTGGTATAGAATATTCAAGCATTTTGTAGAATATGCATGCATTTTATCGAAAATTCATGCCCTTGGTAGAATATTCAAGCATTTTGTAGAATATTTATACATTTAGTATAGAATATTCAAGCATTTTGTAGAATATTCATGCATTTTTTCAAAAATTCATGCATTTGGTAGAATATTCAAGCATTTGGTAGAATATTCATGCATTTTGTAGAATATTTATGCATTTGGTAGAATATTCAAGCATTTTGTAGAATATTCAAGCATTTTGTAGAATATTCATACCTTTGGTATAGAATATTCAAGCATTTTGTAGAACACTCATGCATTTTATCAAAAATTCATGCATTTTTTTTAATTCATTCGTATTGTTGAAAATTCTTATTTTTCTAGAATTCAGATTCTTTTGTAATATTAAAATATTTGTTGGTTGATATATCAAATATTACATTTTCCGTTGAGAATTGACCTTTTTTGGATTAAAATTCTCGATTAAAAGTTGAACTATTTCGTTAAAAGTTAATTTTTTTTGCAGAAGATTCATCATTTTAGTTTAAAAAATCCTCTCTTTTTTTAGAATATAACTATTTAGTTAAGAAAGCATGCATTACTTCGAAAATTTATGCCCTTTTTTGAAAATTCGTGTTTTTGGTAGAATTGAAATATTTTTTATATAAAATTTAAAATCTTCTTTGTTTGAAATATCAAATATTACATTTTTCGCTGAGAATTTAAATTATTTTCTATTCGAAATTAAAAACTTTTTTATTGAAATATCAACTATTAAATCTCTTGTGAAAAGCTCTGTTGTGGTTGAAAATTAATCATCTCAGTTAAAAATTCATCTTTCCGGTTGACATGGAAAAGGGTTGTAACCAGAAATCCGAAAGATTTTAGACCCTGAAACTCAGTACATTAAAGAAAAAATAATGTTATGAATTATCTCGTAACATTGTAGCATATTTTATAAATTGATAATTTCCATTGTAGACTGTGTCCAGTTTATTTGTCGTTCATTCAACTCCGAAGCCGAGCAGTGTTCATCACTGGTCTTGAAAAAAATAGTTCTCTTTCATTCTGCTTGGCGATGTGCGATTGGTACGCAATTCATTTAAATGGATGACAACTAGGTCAAAGATGGAGGAAATTAATAAGAATGACAAGGAGGCTAACGAGAGTCCCAGTTCCAGCGAAGGAAGTGGGGCTACAGATTCCATTGAGGTATTTTATTTATAATTATAGTTATCAAAATCGAAACATTTTAAAACATATATGATAAAAACTATTAATTGTAGGGCTCCGACTTAAAAAAATACTTCTAATGCTACTATATTTGAGACATGATTGCCAAGATTTAAAAATATTTTTAAATTTACAATAGATTACCAGAATTTTTAATTTAAAAAAAATACAGTAGAGCAGATGTCAAAGATTTCAAAATAATTAAAAGATTTTACCAAAATTTTAAAAGATTTCCCAAAAATATTTCAAAGACTTAATAAAGATTTTGAAATATTTCACAAGAATTTGGAAACTCTCAAAAGATTTTTAGGATTTAAAATATTTTAAAAAGAATACAGTACACCAAATGCCAAAGCTTTCAAAACATTTCAAAGAATTTGAAAGATTTCAAAATATTTCACAAAAATGTCAAGGATTTCAAAGATTTTACCAATTTTTTAAAGATTTCCTAAAGATTTCAAATGTTTCAATGATTTCAAATGAACATAAGAGATTTCAGAAACACATATTAAAGAAAGATTTCAAAATATTTCCAAAGATTTTGAAACTCGAAAAATTTCAAGGATTTCAAAGATTTTACCAAAATTTTAAAAGATTTCAAATGTTTGAATGATTTCAAATGAATTTCAAAAAGTGTCAATAATTTCGAGATCTCAAAAGATTTAATGATTTTTTAAACGAACAGAAAAGATTTAACAAATATTTCAAATATTTCATAAAGATTTGAAAATATTTGACAAATATTTTAAAACTCTCAAAAGCTTTTTAAGGATTTTAAATATTTTAAAAATTATACACTACATTAGATGTCAAAAATTTCAAAAAAATTCAATTAATTGAAAAGATTTCAAAATGTATTAGAAGATTTCAAAATATTTCACAAAGATTTCAAATATTTTAATGATTTGAAATTAGTACAAAAGCTTTCGAAAATATTTAATTGAAAAATGAAAACACAAAATAGTCCAGAAACAAAGATTAAAAAAAGATTTTAAAGATTTCATAAAGATTTGTGGATATTTCATAAATATTTTTAAACTCTCAAAAGATTTTCAGGAATTTTAATATTTTAAAATGATTACAGTACAACAGATATCAAAGATTTCAAGACATTTCAAAGATTTCAAAATATTTTAGAAGATTTCTAAATATTTCACAAAAGTTTCAAATATTTTAATAATTTTAAATGAATACAATCGATTTATATTCCAGAAACAAAATTTTTTAAAAATTCACAAATATTTCGAATATTTCACAAATATTTGAAATATTTAACAAAGATTTTGAATTTCTCAACAGATTTTCAGGATTTTTAATATTTTAAAAAGGTTACAGTACAGCAGATTTCGAAGATTTCAAAAAATTATCAAAGGTTTTAAACGATTTCAAAATGTTTTAGAAGATTTCAAAATATGTCACAAAAATTTCAAAGATTTCATAAATTTTACCAAAATTTTAAAAGATTTCCCAAATATTTAAAATGTTTTAATTATTTAATAAAGTATTTCACAAACAAAGATTAAAGAAAGATTTCACAAATATTTCAAATATTTCACAAAAATTTTTAAACTCAAAAAATTTTCGGGATTTTTAATATTTTAAAAATGATACAGTACATGAGATGTCATAAGGATTTCAGAAAATTTCAAGAATTTTAAATATTTAAAAAAGGATATATATATATTTCAGATTCCAAAGATTTAAAAAAATTTCAAAAAGTTTCAATACTTGTTAAATTACAAAAGATTTCAATGATTTCAAAAGTACATAAAAGATTTTACAAACAAAAATTATAGAAATATTTTACAAATATTTAATAGATTTCAAAATATTTCGAATATTTTAATGATTTTAAATGAATATAATAAATCTCGCAATTATTTCATTCAAAAATGAAAACACCAAGTATCCCAGAAACAAATATTAAAACAAGATTTCACAAATATTGGAATATTTAACAAAGATTTTTAATTTCTCAAAAGATTTTCAGGATTTTTAATATTTTAAAAAGGTTACAGTACAGCAGATGTCGAAGATTTCCAAAAATTGTCAAAGATTTTAAACGATTTCAAAATGTTTTAGAAGATTTGAAAATATTTCAAAGATTTTACCAAAATTTTAAAAGATTTTCCAAAGATTTCAATTGTTTGAATAATTTCAAAACCATTTCAAAAAGTGTCAATGATTTTGAGATTTCAAAATATTCATTGATTTCAAACGACCAGAAAAGATTTTACAAACAAAAATTAAAGAAATATTTCACAAATTATTTACAAAATTTCATGAAGATTTCAAAAACTTTCTCAAGAATTTCAAAGCTTTAAAAATATTTCATAAAGATTTCAAATATTTTAATGATTTCAAATTAATACAAAAGATTTCATTTAAATTTCATAAATATTCAAATTCAAAGATTTGAAAAGGGGTCAATTATTAAAAATGTTAGAAAAGATTTTACGAAAATTTTGTAACTAGACAATTTTACGAAAATTTTGTAACCAAAAAATTTTACAAAAATTTTGTGACTAAAAACGTAAGAATTTGCAACTACTATGTTGAAAATCAATTTTTAAAACTAAAAATTTAACTATTCCAATAAACAGTTGAATTATTTTGCTGAAAATCCGTTTTTTGTTGATTTTTTTTTTTAATTAGATTTTCTTCTAATTTACCCATTCTATTTTTGGATGAAAATATATCTTTTTTTGATAAAAATTCAACTATTTAGTTGAAAATTGATATTTTTTCATTTAGAAATTAAACTAATTGTTTTTAAAATTTATGTGCTTTGTGAAAAATTTGCCTTTTTTGTGGGAAATTAATCTTCAGGGTTGAATATTGATCTTTTCGGTTATTTTCGGTTATCAGTTTGGTGGCAAATTAATTGTTTTATTAACTCAAAATTTAACTATTCAATTTTTAGTTCACAATTTGCCTTTTTTATTTAAAAATCTATGTATTTTGTTGAAAATGGGTATTTTTTCCTACAAATTATTTTTCTTGGTTGTAAATTCATATTTTTTGTTAAAAATTTAATTATTTTAGTTGAAGGTTCATCTGTTTTGTTTAAAATTGAACTATTCCAGTTGCACATTCATCATTTTAATTAGAAATTTATTACGTTGTTTGAAAATGTAACTATTTTCTTGAAATCTTTTTTTTTTAATTGAAAATTGTGGTTTTAGCTGAAATTATAAATATTTCAATTGAATATAACATAATTTTACTTGAAAATGAATTCCTCGAGTTGAGCATTAATTTTTTAAACTATAAATTCAAATTATCGATTTTTAATTGACAATTTATCTTTTTTAGTTGAAAATTTATGTATTTTGTTGAAAATTCATTTTATTTGGTGGAAATTTATTTAAATTAAAAATGTAACTGTTCAATTTTGGGTTGAAAAATTATTTTTTTCAGTTGAAAATTAATCTTGTTTATAGAAATTAATCTTTTTGGTCGAAAATTCAATCAATCTTTCTAAATATCCATCATTTTGGTTGAAAATTCAACTTTTTGTTCGAAAATTCTTGAATTTGATTAAAAATTAATCTTTTTTTAGTTACAATTTCAAATTTTGGTTTGAGAAGTCTTGAATTTTATAAAGAAATTCTTACTTTTTAATAATAAATTAATCTTTTTGTTTAAAAATTCTTCCATTTTAGTTGAAAATTCAGCTTTGCGCTCCAGAATTCTTAAATTTTGTTTAAAAACTGGTATTTTTGTTATAGTAAATTAATATTTTTGTTTAAAAATTTTCTTCTTTTTTAGTTGAAAATACAACTATTTCGTTAAAAATTCTTTTAAATTAAAAAAATTCATTCTTTCTTAAAAATTCTACATTTTGTTTCAGAATTCTTGAATTTGATTAAAAAATCGTATTTTTGGCAGTAAATTGATCTTTTTGTTTAAAAATTCTTCTTTCTTAATTGAAAATTCAACTATTTGGCAGAGAATCGAACTGTTTTGTTGAAAATTACTTTTTTTGTGGTTGAAAAATTACTTTGGCAATTGCAAATGTACCTAATCCATTTTTGTCGAAAATGATTCTTTTACAAAAGAAATATAATTCTGTAATGTTATTGAAAATTCGTCTTTTTGATAATAAAATTCAACTATTTACTGGAGAAAAATGTATTTTCTGGAACAATTGTTTTTTTTTTTTTGATAGAAATATAATCTTTTTGGTTAAAACTTTAATATCTTGTTCATAAACTTTGCGTTTCAGAATTCGTTAATTTTGTTTTAAAAATTGAATTTTTTTATAGTAAATCAACATTTTTGTTTAA
>JAWWLR010000158.1:58020859-58034235 GCA_035041075.1 Acraspis erinacei | reverse complement strand
TAGAGAGGGTAAACTGAGAGTCGGGTGTAGATAGATAAACGTTTATTTTTCGGCCTACTGGTCCTGAAAAATTGACTTGCTTACAACTCCAGGTTTACAGAATTTTCTTCAAATTAATCCTTACAGACTAACATCCATTTTCACCTTAACTCTATGACCGTCCTCTTTAAAAAATTATTTTCTCCATTACTCTTCCTCTTCTTCCTTCCTTCACTTCCTCTTCATCTCACCCAACATCCTCTTCACTCGTGCTACCGCCCCTTTGTCACCTCTTTTATGCATCAATACCTGTATGCATATCCCACTCCATTCCACTCTCTCACAACCTTCCAACCTCTCGCAATCCTCCAATCAGTGTTTGACCTTTGCATACCCCTTCCCGCACAATTCACACATTCGCCTCTCCCTTAAAACATATTAAAACCCTCCGTTCAACAACATCCCATCCTCATTTTAAGTTCCTCGCTACCTTTCTCTTCTTTCTCACATGAATATTGTGCTCTCTTCTTTGGCAAAATCCACCCATAAAATCCATTAAACATTGACCCCCTTATGCACTCCTGTTCTGCCTTCTCTCTCTCCATACGGTTCTTCTTGACCATTTTATACACCTTCCTGACCAACTCATACACCCCCTCCTTGTGCATCCTTCTCACTTCACCCATTCCTTATAAAATACTTCTCTCTTTCAACCTCCATCGCCTGTCCTTTTCTCCTTCTCCCACCAACACTCTGTAGTCAGCGTATTTTCCCCCTATTTCAAAAATTTCTCCTCATACGCGCCCGACTCCCTGTTTGAATCTCTAAACTTTTTCTCCTCGTCTCTCTCCTAATATAATTAGGTTTACTTGTCAAAACAAATATCCACTTTATATGTATATTTCTCGTGTATCGTACTGCACCGTCTTTCTCTTCCACTTAAACTCCCCTCCCTCAACCCTTCCACCTCCTTTCCTGAATACAATAACTTTGGACTTTTTCGCATTCAACTATAACCTATTTTGATCTATGTATCTTCTCAACCTCTTCATCATCTTCTTTAAGACCTTCTCTCTTTTTGCCAGGAACACATTTGCATACGCGTGTGACACTATCCTAACCCCTCCTACCCTACCTCCTTGTATCCTAACTCCTCCTACCCGAATTCCTTTTGACGTAACTCCTCCTATCCAAACTTCTCCTATCCAAACTCCTCCTATCCGAACTCCTTCTAATCTAACTCCTTTTACGCTAACTACTCCTATCCTAACTCTTCTTACCAAAACTCCTCCCACCCTAACTCCTCCTGACCTAACTCCTCATATCCTAATTCCCCCCATCCTAACTCCTCCTACCCTAACTCCTATCCTAACTCCTTTTACTCTAACTCCACCTATCCTAACGCTTCCTACCTTAACTGTTACTGCCATAACCCCTTCTATCCTAACTCCTACTAGTCTAACTCTTCCTACCATAACTCCTCCTACTCTAACTCCTCCTACCCTAACTCCTCCCACTCTAACTCCTCCTACCACTCTGGCCTAAAACTTACTCTCTATGTCCGCGAATAATAATATATATTTTGTCTCTTCTTACGCTTTTTTCTTACTCTTTTTTCTTACTCTTCGTTCTCTCCCTTAAGCTCTCCATCAGGCTTCTCTCCGCTCCCCTTTCATTCATTGCCCCCCCACAACTTCCTCTTATCCACCGATGGGAACGATTCCGTTGGATTCTTGCAGTTTTTTAAATTTTGAACTTTTTATCCACTTTTCACTTAAAGCGAAATAATTAATAATATTTAACAAAAATAATTTTTTAAACAAATTATTATTGTTTAATAGTATCTTATCCTATAGTGATACTAGAGAGTTGCGATTTTTTCTGAAATTTTTAACTTTTATTCCACTTTTCTCTTACCAAGTTAACAAATATAATTATTTAAAAAATTTATTATTTATCATAAGTATATCTTCTCTTAGATAATAATTGTTGGAAACTTGCGGTTTTTTCTGAATATTTCATATATGCTTTGTCTTTCTGCTTATGAACAAATATTAAATGAACATAAGAGAGAATAATTTGTTAGATAATCTATTTCTTTTTTTCAATATTTTTTCGGAAATAAAACAGATATTTGAAATATTAAACAAAATTAATAGAACCCAATAAGAAAATACAATCATTCTTGGCTAAAAGTAATTTTTTAGCTGAAAATTTTACAATTATTTTTTTGGCTTAGAGTTAGTTTTGTTTGGTTAAATATTTTACTGTTTAATTAAAAATTATTTTATTTAAATCAGATTTTTGGTAGGAAATTAAACTAAATCAATTAAATTATTTTTCTTGTTGAACAATCTTCTTATACGGTCAACTGTTTTTTAAAATTGTCGAATTTTTAGCTTGAAAACTTAACTACTTTTTCTTAATTCGTCTATCTGGGTAGAAAATTAATCTTATTTTTTGAAAATTTATTTGTTTCGTAGAGAATTGAACTATTTTCTGATTTTTTGTCGTTGAATTCATTGAAAAATTCATTTATTTTGTTAAATTCCTCTTTTTTGGTAAAAAATTCAACTTTTCTTTGGTTAAAACTTTTTTTTAAATTAATTTTTTTGTTGAAAATTTAACTATTCTATCTGTTTAAAAGTTTATGTATTTCGTTTGAAAATTCGTCTATTTAAAAAAAAACTTAATCTGCTTGGTTTTGAAAAAGGATCTTTAATGTTTAAAATTCATCTATTTCGTTAAAAATTGACATATTTTATTGAAAATAAAATATTTTTACTTGAAATGTTAAAAGTTTAAAGCGTTTGATTCGAATTTCATATAGTACCCCTATTATTTTTGGTTCTTTAATCATTTATTTCTCTAATTTCGAGAAATTATATATCACATAAATATATTAAAATTCTTATAAATATCGATTTTTTTCAATATTGATAAAACTTACCAGCTGAAACCGGGATGGCTGTTATTAAACCCAGTGTGATAAAAAGATCGTAGGTCAGTGCTATGCTGAAATTTCCTAACATGTTGGCAACTGAAAATGTAATAATTTTTTTAATGTTGCAACTCAATATTTATTGCATTCAGTTAATAAAAATGAGTTACCATAAATGTATTTAAACTCAATTTATATGAGTTTTATGTAGGTCAGTGAAATATCTTTATTAGAAAGAAAATTAATCATTTTTGTTAGTATAATTTGTTTATAACAAAAATGATTTAGTAACTTTTATTAACTCAATAGAAAAAATATTTGTCTTGTAGGCAAAATAGTGTCTATATCTATAAGCTTATATCTATAAGCATACCTATAGGCAAGCTTATAGATAAGCTTTCATTTTTAATCTATCACTTCGTAAGTTATCATTCCAATCATTTTTGTTGATATGATTTGTTTATAACAGAAATTATCTAATAACTTTTATTAAAACTTGTTTGAATAGTTAGAATTAATCTAAGATTTTCGAAAAAACGGTACACTTCAAAATAAAAATAAAAATGTTTTCCTGCCTTTGTTATTAAATAAAAAAATAATTTAAACTGTTTTGTATCCGCTCCTTGAATTTAATTGTGAATCTTCTGAAATTTTATTTTTTAAAAACCCTCAAATCAGATAAGTAGAGAAAGAAAGTTGTAATCAGGCGACGGACTATATCTATAAGCCTACATCTATGAGCATGCCTATAGAAATGCTTATAGATAAGTTATTCAAATTCAGTTTGAAGTCTCCGTTGAATTTAGAAAACTTGTTTCAATATTTGGAATTAATGAAAGTATTTTTTTTTAAACTTTGCACTTCAGAATAAAAATAAAAAAATGTCCTATTTTTGTTATTGAGTAAAAAATAATTACATTATTTTTTAAATCCGCTCCTTGAAATTAATTGATAATCTTCTAAGCTTTTAAACTTTTATTTTTTTTTAAACTCCCGTTCAAATCAGATAAGTAGAGAAAGAATGTTTTTATCAGGCGACGGTCTGCGGTCTGGCTAACAATTTCCTTATTCACTTAAATTGAAATTTTGTTGCCAGAACGAATTAGGAAAGTTTTCAGCTGTGTACATTTGCATGCTCGTTTAACCACAGTTAGTTGTTATTCTTCATTTACATCTATTAATTCAAAAAAATATTTATCTTCGACATTTCTTGAAGGAAAGAAATTTCTTTCAATCAAAAAAAGTATCTTTTGCCTGAGAGAAAAATTCAAGAAAAAGAGGATTCTCCTGTAAAATTTGTTTTCTAAAAATAATATACTTATTTAAAAAATACTGACTTAGATGAAGAATGCTGGCTGCAAGTAGAGTTGCCCAAGGTAATTTGGCCCATTGTACAGTTTCGACTCCGGAAAAGTACAATGCTAAAAAAACTGGCCAAAGTAAGGCAGCATTGCAGAGCCCAATGACCGAAAAGAAAAGTGAAACTTGACCAAAGGTAGTTTCTCCTATCACTTTTTTGAATAATACCTAGACACATTTAAAACGTCACTTAATTTTATATAATTCTTAAGCAACAAAAGAAAAAATTTAGAAATAACGTTTATAAGTATTACTAATTTACAGCCAACCTTCTCAATAATGCCGCTCTCCATAGTGCCATTAATCCTAAAAATTGGTATCTAAGTTACCAATTTTCGGCAATACTGTTAAACTTGTAATTTAAAAAATAATGTCATATTATAAAAAAACAACTAATTTCCAACAAAATACAATAACTCTCACCCAAAAGTTGAATCTTCAACTAAAATAGATTAATTTTAAACAAAAAAGGAAATTTCAACTAAATAGTTCAATTTGAACAAAAAGTTGAATGTTTAATTAAGAAGGAACCCTTTTGAACCGAAAATGGAATAAGTAAATTTTCAATGACCATAGTAATTTGTTAACAAAAGAAAAAGGAATTTTCAACAAAACAGTTGAATTTGTTAATTTTCTAACCAAAAATATGAATTTTCAAACAAAAAAATTAACTTTTTACCAGAAAAAAAAATTTATTTTTAACACAATTCAAGAATTATCAACCAAAGAGTTGAATTTTTATCTACAAAAGATGATTTTTAAACAAAAAGATTAATTTATTATCAAAAAAGACGAATTTGTGATCAAATTCTAAAATTCTCAAGCAAAAAGTTAAAATTTTAAGAAAGAAATAAAACATTTTTCTTCAGTTTTTAAGAAAATAGTTTAAATTTAAAACCTAGGTGAATAATTTTTAATCGAGAAAAACGAATTTTTAATACAATTCAAGAATTCTCAACCAAAAAGTTGAATTTTCAAATAAAAAAGATGAATGTTTTAACAAAAAGTTTAATTTTCTAACGAAAAAAACGAATTTGTTAACAAAATTCAAGAATTCTGAACCAAAAATTTGTATTTTTTACTAAAAAAAGATAAATTTCTAAAAAGAAAGATTAAATTTTTACCAAAAAAACGAATTTTTAACAAAATTCAAGAATTCTCAACAAAAAGTTAACTTTTTAAGAATGAAATAATATCATTTTTTAGTTTTTAAAAAAGTAGTTCAACTTTAAAACCTATTTGTTTAATTATTAACCGAAAAAAAATTTAAACAAAATTCGATAATTATCAACAAAACATTTGAATTTTAAACTAAAAAAAATTAACTTTGAAACAAAAATATTATTTTTATATCGACAAAAACGAATTTTTAACAAAATTCAAGAATTTTCAACCAAACAGTTGAACTTTTAAGATAGAATTTTTCTTCTTCCAATTTTTAAGAATTAGTTGAACTTTAAAACGTATTTGTTAAATTTCTAACCAAAAACATGAATTTTCAAACAAAAAAATTATTTTTGTACTAAAAAAAACGAATTTTTAACATAATTCAAGAATTATCAACCAAGCAGTTGAATTTTTAACTAAAAAAGATGAATTTAAAAAATATATTAATTTATTATAAAAAAAGACGAATTTTTTATAAAATTCTAAAGTGTTCAACCAAAAAGTTAAATTTTTAAGAAATAAATCAAACATTTTTTTTAGTTTTCAAGAAAGTAGTTTAAATTAAAAACCTAGGTCTTTAATTTTTAATCGAGAAAAGCGAATTTTTAACACAATTCAAGAATTCTCAACCAAATAGTTGATTTTTCAACTAAAAAAGATGAATTTTTAAACAAAAAGTTTAATTTTCTAACGAAAAAAACGAATTTTTAACAAAATTCGAGAGTTCTGAACCAAAAATTTGTATTTTTAAATAAATAAGATAAATTTTTAAACATAAAGATTAAATTGTTACCAAAAAGGCGAATTTTTAATCAAATTCAAAAGCTTTCAACCAAAAAGTTAAATTTTTAAGAAAAATATCAAACAATATATTTTTTTAGTTTTGAAGAAAGTAGTTCAACTTTAAAATCTATTAGTTTAATTTTTAACCGAAAAAATGAATATTTAACAAAATTCAAGAATTCTCAACGAAAAATTTGAATTTTCAACTAAAAAAGATGAATTTTGAAACAAAAAGATTATATTATTACTAAAAATACCAATTTGTAATAAAATTCTAGAATTCTCAACCAAAAAGTTAACTTTTAAAGAAAGAAATAAATAATTATTTATTTTTTTAATTTGTAAGAAAGCAGTTCAAGCTTAAAATCTAGTTGCTCAATTTTTAACCTAGAAAAACGAATTTTTAACACATTTCAAGAATTCTTAACCAAACAGTTGAATTTTCAACTAAACAAGATGAATTTTTAAACACAAAGTTCAATTTGCTAAAGAAAGAAACGAATTTTTTAACAAAATTCAAAAATTATCAACCAAACAATTGATTTTTTAAACAAAAAGATTAATTAATTACCGAAAAAGACAAATTTTTTATAAAATTCAAAATTTTTGAGTCAAAAAGTTAAATTTATAAGAAACATATAAAACAATATTTTTTTTTAGATTTAAGAAAGTAGTTCAAATTTAAAACCTAGCAGTTTAATTTTTAACTGAAAATAACAAATTAAAAAAAATCAAGAATTCAAAACCAAAAAGTTAACTTTTTAAGAAATAAATAAATTTTTTTTAGTTTTTAAGAAAGTAGTTCAAATTTAAAACCTTGTTGTTTAATTATTAACAAAAAAAACGAATTCTTAATAAAATTCAAGAATTCTCAACCGAACATTTGACTTTTAGACTAAAAAAGATGAATTTTGAATTAAAAGAATTAAATTATCACCAAAAAGACGATTTTTCAATTAAATTCAATAATTCTCAAACAAAAAGTTAACTTTTGGGAAAGAAATAAAAAATTATTTATTTTTTTAATTTGTAAGAAAGGAGTTCGAGTTTAAAACCTAGTTGTTCAATTTTTAACCGAGAAAAACGAATTTTTAAAACAATTTTAGAATTCTCAACCAAACAGTTGAATCTACAATTAAAAAAGATGAATTTTTAAATACAAAGTTCAATTTTCGAATGAAAAAAATACGAACTTTTCAACAAAATTCAAGAATTCTCAACCAAACAGTTGAATCTACTACTAATAAAGATGAATTTTTAAACAAAAAGATTAATTAATTACCAAAAAAGACGAATTTTTATGAAAACTTAAAAGTTTTCAACCTAAAAGTTAAATTTTAAAAAAACATATAAAAATTTTTTTTTAGTTTTTAAAAAAGTAGTTCAACTTTCAAACCGAGCAGTTTAATTTTTAACTGCAAATGATGAATTTTTAACAAAATTTAAGAATTCTCAACCAAAATGTTGAATTTTCAACTAACAAAGATGAATTTTTAAACCAGAGAATAATTTACCACGAAAAAAGACGAATTATTAATTAAATTCAAGAATTCTCAGCCAAAAAGTTGAATTTTCAACTAAAAACATTATTTTTTCGGCACCGTAGCTTTTGTGAGACCCCCCCTCTAAAGTAGTAACGTAGTTTAGGGGCGACCCTTAATAGGGATTTGCGGTTTGACTCCTGAACGAGACATTAATGCCAGCGCGGCACTATTGAGAAAGGGCATCCGAAATTCATGGGCGCTCGCGAGCATGACAGTGGCGGGGGAACCCCATTCCGAGAAAAGTTGTTCCCCTACAAGCCAGATCGGCGCACTATTGAGAAGGTGGACTGTATATCTAGGGAAGTGCTTACAAAAATTCATAAGCTTTATATTGAAAAACTTTATTTGATTGGAAATTTCCGATTATAAATTTGTTAAAATAAGAAATTTTCAGAGAATAAAATTAAATATTTTGAATCAGGAGTTCAGAGTTAGTTTTAAACTAGGCATCCACATTTTGACTCTTGATATTGATCAATTTAAAATTATCAATTGCTAAAAAAAGAAAATTTAAAGTTCAGCAAATTATACTCTGATTACTAAAGTAAATACTCAAATGTATAAAATCTATACTCATCTTTATTTAAAACTAAAATATTTTGCGTAATAAGTTATTAATTAAATGTTGAAAATAAAGTAATTTCAATATAAAAAAATTAGACAAAGTAGCTGAAATACAAAACGGTTTTTAGGCGCATTTGAATGTAGCAAACAAAATGTAAAAAAGAAAACAATATTTATCTCACTTAAAAGGCAGTTTGAGTGTTTTGAGTTTGAGTTTGATTTTGAGTAGAGATAAAACAAGACTTACTTTATAAACGGCTGAACCTGCAGCAGCGGCAGCAGCAAGTACGACTCCCGAAAGGGTCGGACTTCCTGTTATTCCATCCATGTAAGCCAGAAGAGCGATTCCTGTATCACATAGAATGACTGCTACTATCTGTAAAAACAATTTTTTTATCTTGTGTAAATAAAACAAAATACAAATATAATCTCTACTTTTCAATCAAGGAGAAGTGTGTCACTGAACCAATTCAGTGCAGATTTTCACTGATTGATTAATTAATTATAGTTTACTGAAATTTCAACTAATATTTTCTGCTGAGAAATCAGTAGAAATCTGCTAAAATTTCAGTAAATAGCCACTGAACATACGTGTATTTTCACTGATTCAAATAGCTAGAAGTACGTTACTGCTCTCCTCATCCAAATCAGTAGAATCTTAGCAAGAATCAATGACACACTTATGGCTATTTCAATCAGTGAGAAGTATATCACTGAACCAAATTAGTAAGGATTTTTACTGATTGGTCAGTGAAAACATAGTGTACTCAAATCTCAGTTAACTTTATCTACTGAGGAAACAGTAAAAACAATACTAAAGTTCAATGAATAGTCACTGACTACAACTGAATTTTCAATGATTACCAGTGAATTTTCAATGATTCAAACAGGTAAAAGTACGTAACTGCTCTCTTAACTCAAATGAGTAAAGTTTCACTGATTTATCAGTAAAAACATAGTATACTCAAATTTCAGTAAACTTTCTACTGAAAAATCTGTGTAAAACTATTGAAGTTCAGTGAATTGTTACCAAATACCAGTGAATTTGTACTGGTTACCAGTGAATTTTCAATCATTCAAATAGTTAAAAGTACGTAAATGCTCTCTGAACTCAAATGAGTAAAGTTTCACTGATTTATCAATAAAAAATAGATTGCTCAACTTACAGTTAACTATCTACTGAAAAATCAGTGTAAAACTACTGAAGTTCAGTGCATTTTTACCGACTACCAGTGAATTTTTACTCATTACCAGTGAATTTCCTATGATTCAAAGAGCCAGAAGCACGTAATTGCTCTCTTTTAATTCAAAACAGTAACATTTTAGCAAGAATGAATGACTCACGTCTGGCTATTTCAATCAGTGAGAAGTGCCACACCGATCTAAATGAGTGCCAATTATTACTGATTGATTAGTAAAAACATAGTGTATTCAAATCTCAGTTAACTTTAGCTACTGTAGAATCAGTAAAAAACTACTGAAGTTTAATGAATAGTCACTGACTACGAGTGAAGTCTCAATGATTACCAGTGAATTTTCAATTATACAAATAGCTGAAAGGACGTAACTGCTCTCTTAACTCAAATGAGTAAAGTTTCACTGATTGATCAGTAAAAACGCAGTGTACTCAGATTTCAGTTAACGTTTTACTGCAAAAACAGTTTAAAACTACTGATTTTCAGTGAAGAGTTACCAACTACCAGTGAATTTTTACTGATTACCAGTGAATTTTCGATGATTCAAAGAGATAGAAGTACGTAACTGCTCTTTTAATTCAAAACAGTACAATTTTAGCAAAAATCGATAACGCACATCTGACTATTTCAATCAGTGAGAAGCGTGACACTGATCCAATCGAGTAAGCAGTTTACCGATTCATCAGTAAAAACATAGGGTTCTTAAATTTCACTTCACTCTATATACTGATAAAGCAGTAAAAAACTACCGAAGTTCAATGAATAGCAACTATCAGTAAATATTCACTGAATATCAGAGAATTTTCTCTGATTCAAATAGCTAAAAGTACGCCACTGATCTATTAACTCTGACGAGTGGAATTTCACTGATTAAACAGTAAAAACATAGCGTACTCAAATCCCAGTTAACTTTATCTACTGAGTAATCAGTAGAAAACGACTAAAGTTCAGTAAATAGTAACTGATTACCAGTGAATTTTCACTGATTATCATTGAATTTTCAATGATTTAATGGGATAGAAGTACGTCACTGCTCTCTTAATTCAAAACAGTAACATTTTACCAAGAATCAATGACCCATGTCCGGGGACTTCTATCAGTGAGAAGAGTATCACTTAACCAAATTAGTAACGATTTTTACTGACTGATCAGTGAAAAAATAGTGCACTTAAATTTCACTTAACTTCTTCTACTGAGAAATCAGTTAAAACTACTGAAGTTCAATCAATTGTAACTATCAGTGAATGGTCACTGCCTATCAGAGAATTTTCACTTATTCAAATAGCTAGAAGTACGTCACTGTTCTCTCAATTCAAATGAGTAGAATTTCACTGATTGATCAGCAAAAAAATAGTGTGATAAAATTTTAGTTAACTTTATCTACTGATAAATCAGTGTGAAACTATTGAAGTTCAATTAATAGCAACTGATTACCAGTGAAATACTGATACACACGTCTAACTGATCAATGAAAAATCGCTGGGAATCAGTGAATATTCACTGAAATTTCAGTACTTTTTTACAGTTTTATCAGAAAAAAAATTTAAGGAAATTCTGGTAAACTATGTCTTAGTGATCAATCATAAGAGAATTCTTAGAAAAATAAGTAGAAATTCAGTTATATAATTATTATTGAAAATTCATTGATAAATAAGTACAAATCCTTACTGATGTGGTTCAGTGACATACTTCTCACTGATTTAATTAGTTATAAGTAAGTCAATGAATTTCAGTGGAATTCATTTGATTCGAATGCAGATAACAGTTACCTGATTCACGCTATTTTAATCAGTCAAAATTCACTGGAATTCAATGACTATTCGCTGAAATTTCTGTAGTTTTGCCATGTTTTATCAGTAAAAAAGTTAAAGAAATTCTATAAAACTGTTTTACTGTTCAATCATCAGAGAAATCTTAGAACGATAAATGAAAATCCAGTTATATAATTGTTATAGGAAATTCCTTGATAAAAAAGTGAAAATCTTTACTGATGTGGTTCAGTGACAAACATCTCACTGATTCAATTAAATAGAAGTGCGTCACTGATTCTCACTGAAATTCCATTTATTCGAATGCAGATAGCAGTGACCTGATTCTCGCTTTTTGAATCAGTCAAAATTCACCGGGAATTAGTGACTATTCACTGAATTTCAGTAGTTTTTTTACTGTTTTATCAGTCAAAAAATTAAGGAAATTCTAGCAAACTATGTCTTAGTAATCAATCATAAGAGAATTGTTAGAACGACATGTGGAAATGTAGTTATATAATTATTATTGAAAATTCATTGATAAATAAGTGAAAATCCTTACTGATGTGGTTCACTAAAAAGCTTCTCACTGATTCAATTAGTTAGAAGTACTTCACTGATACTTAATGAAATTCCATTGATTCGAATTATGAGAACAGGGACGTACTTCTCGCTATTTGAAACATTGAAAATTCACTGCGAGTCACTGCAATTTCAGTAGCTTTTTATTGGTTTATCAGTAAAAAAATTAAACAAAATTCTAGTAAACTATGTCTTATTGATCAATCGTAAGAGAATTTTTAGAAAGATAAGTGAAAATACAGTTATATAATTATTATTGAAAATTGAGTGTAAATAAGTGCAAATTCTTACTGATGTGGTTCAGTAACACACTTCTCACTGATTCTCAGTAGAAAAAGTTATTAAATTACAGTAAAATATTTTTCACTGATAAATCAGTTAAAACTCGCTCATTAATTAGTACAAAATTTACTGATTCGGTTCAGTGAATAATAAATGAAATGAAAAATTGGGGATTTAATTTTAAATTAAAAACTCACCCTGACACCAACAAACTGCTCATGGAGTATGACCCAGGACAAGAGATAGACGCAAGCCACATTGGTAGCAAAAAGTGCCATAACGTCCGTCGCAAATAGGATACGTAACGAGTGGATGTACATATAATTAGTTGCCACCCAAAGACCACAAAAAAGACTACATCTGGTTAAAAATCTGCCTCCAGATAATCCCTTGTCCCTGAAACCACGAAGGCTTTCCGCAATTATTTCGGAAGGATTCGAACATTTTGTCGTGGCTGTTCGAAATAGAAGGTACACTGGAAAATAAAGAACTGCCCAATTGGTGAGGAACCACGTCGTGAAGAAAGGCGCATTGTAGGGAAGCACCAGCTGCAAACAAAATTATTAGACATTTTTCGGTTAGTAATTTGAATTTTAAAGGAATTTAAATTCGAAAAACTTTGTAGCAGGGTCACACAGTGGGGAAAAAGTAGGTACATTTTTTGGTTCAAAATACGATTCCGGCTGAACCTGTGGACCGATTTGGATGTGTTTGATACATTTCACATTTTTAACGAACATCGTTTTAATCCTCAAGCGTGGGGTGGCATTCCAGCTTTCCGTTTTTTCGAGAATAAGTCGGCCAACTTATCCTCGGAAATTGGAGAGTTGAAATCTTAAGCCCATGCTTGCACTGCATTTATTTTTAACTTTTCTAAATTAAATAACAGGCGATTTTTTTCGGGTGTTCGTCAGAAATTACAATAGATTAATGCCCCCCTTAAAGTTTGGGAGTTGGAACTCCACTAGGAATTTTGTAAAATAGGATTTTTCAACTGTTTGAAATTTCGCGTAAGCTTCAACCGTCTTCGAGTATAAAATTCTCGCGAACCGGAGAACAGCCAATTTTCGCCGAATTCCAATGGGTGAGAGGAGCGGGTGACCAATGACAGAGCTCGATCCGTTCTCCCCACCGCTGGGACACGCGCGAACTCGCTCGGCGCGGCGGTTGGGAAGCCCAACCGCCGAACGATTTCCTGCCGAAAATGATTTCCTGAAACTAAAAAGGTTTC
>JAWWLR010000158.1:58000512-58012608 GCA_035041075.1 Acraspis erinacei | reverse complement strand
TTACTGGCTCTCTGGAGTAGAGCAAGCAGGGCTGAAGTTCCGTTCCTAAAGCCGTACAACTGAGCTTTTTCATGACGCGCGTGCGCTTCTGTTTTCCGCTTTTCACTGCAACCAAGTCGCGTTTAGAATTCAGGCCGTCCAAGGCCAAATTCAAATTTCCCGCCATTTTTCCATTTTCATTACAATAGTTATTCAAGGATTTACAGAATTTCAGTGCATTTAGGGAATTCAAGGGAATTAAGGGATTCAGAAAATTCGAAGAATTTTAAGAATTTGGAGAATTCAAAGAATTTCAGGAATTCAGGATATTCAAAGAATTCAAGGGATTCAGAGAATTCGAAGCATTTTAGGAATTTGGAGAATTCAAAGAATTTTAGGAATTAAGAGATTTCATAGAATTCAGAGCATTTGGGGAATTCAAGAAGTACCGGGAAATAAAGAATTTAGAATATTTACAAAATTCAGATATTGAACGATTTTAGGGAATTTAGATAAATCAGAAAATTCCAAATATTCAAGGAATTCATAGCATTCAAGGAATCCTGATATTTTATATAATTATAATGTTATGAAACTTTAGAAGATTCAAAGATTTGAGAAAATTTTTAATATTAAAAAAATTCTAAGAGAAGGAATTCATCGAATTTAAGGAATTTATGGAATTCAATAAATTCAGGGAATTCGGGAAATTTAGAGCATTTAAAGAATTAAAGGATTTTAGAAAATTCCCAATTTATAAAACTTTCCAAGGTTTTATATTATTATAAGATTATAACTATTCAGAAAATTTAAGAATTTTTGGGGATCAGAAATTCAGAAAATTCAAGAAATTCATTCATTGCAAAGAATTCAGCTAATTCAAAAAATTCGAGGAATTCAACGTGTTCAGAGAATTCAAGGAATTCAAAAACATTCAGGAATTTGGAGAATTTCAGAAATTAAAGAAATTAAGGATATCAAGGAAATCTAGGAATGAAGTATATTCAAAGAATTCAAGCAATTGCAAGAATTCAAGCAATTCAAAGAATTTAAAGAATTTAAGGAATTCAAGCAATTTCAAAAATGCAAAGAATTCAAGGAATTCAATGAATTTAAAGACTTTAAGGGATTCAGTGAATGCAGAGAATTGAAAGAATCTCAGGTATTCATAATATTCAAAGAATTTAAGAAATTCAAACAATTGAAGGAATTTAAAGAATTAAAGGATTAAAGGGATTCAACGAATTCAAGTGATTCAAAGAATTAAAAAAATTGAAGGAATTCAAATAATTAAAGGAATTCAAGGAATTCAGGGAAAGCAGAAAATTTAGAGAATCAAAAAATTGAGTGAATTAAAAATTCAGAGAATTCAAAATACATTTAGGGAATTGAAAGAATTCAGGAAATTCCGAATATTTAAGTATGTAATGTAGTTCCAAGAAATTAAGAATTTTAGTGAATTATAGGACTTAAGGATATCCATAGAATTCAAAGATTTCAGAGAATTTTATAGATTAAGGATTTCGGGGAAATATAGGAATGAAGAATATTCAAAGAATTCCAAGAATTCAATTAATTCAAAAAATTAAAGGGATTCCAAAGAATTTAAAAATTCAAGAAATTCCAAAAATTCAAGCAATTCTATGAATTTAAAGAATTTCAATATTCCAAGCAATTCCAAGAGTTTAAAGAATATATGGAATTTAATAAATTCAAGGAATGCAAAGAATTTAAGGAATTTATTAAATGCAGAGAATTTAAAGAATTCAAGGAATTCCAAGAATTCCAAGAATGCAAGCAATTCCAAGAATTCAAAGAATTTCAGGAAATCAATCAATTTCAAAAATGCAGAGAATTAAAAGAATCTCAGGTATACATAATATTCAAAGAATTCAAGAAATTCAATCAATTGAAGGAATTTAAATAATTAAAGGATTCAAGGAATTCAAGGGATTCAAAGAATTCAAGTGATTCCAAAAATTAAACAAATTAAAGAAATTCAAAGAATTAAAGGAGTTCAGGGAATGCAGAAAATTTAGAGAATTAAAAAATTCAGAGAATTAAAGCAATTCAGATAATTTACCATGCATTTAGAGAATTGAAAGAATTAAGGAAAGTCCGAATATTAAAAATTTAAGAACTTTAAATAAGACGAAAATAAAATCTAAAATCCCCTTTCTTAACATCCAACAAACAAGATATTGTGAAAAATTCCTGAAAATAAATCAAGAATATAATGACCAAATTTGGACAGATTTTTTCAGATTGCAATGGAGACATTTTGTGGTGGTTGTCCAAATTTGGTCATTATATTCTTGATTTGTTTTCAGGAATTTTTCACAATATTCCGAATATTTAAGTATGTTATGTGGTTCCAAGAAATTAAGATTTTTAGGGAATTATAGGAATTTAGGATATTCAAAGAATTCTAAGATTTCAGAGAATTCCATAGATTAAGGATTTCAGGGAAATCTATGAATGAAGGATATTCAAAGAATTCAAAAAATGCAATGGATTCAAAGAATTCAAAGAATTCAAGAAATTCCAAAATTCAAGCCATTCCACGAATTTAAAGAATCTCAGTAATTCATTCAATTCGAAGAGTTCAAAGAATATATGGAATTTAAAGAACTTTAGAAATTCAAAGAATTTAAGGAATTTAGTGAATGCAGAGAATTGAAAGAATTCAACGAATTCATAGAATTAAAAAGAATCGCAGGAATTCATCATATTCAAAGAAATTCAAACAATTCAAGCAATTAAAGAATTAAAGGATTTCAAGGAACTTGAAGAATTAAAGGATTTCGAGGAATTCAAACAATTCTTGGAATTCATAAAATTCAATGAATTCACAAAATTGAAGGAATTCATAGAATTTAAAGCATTTCAGGAATTCATAATATTCACAGAAATTAAGAAAATCAAAGAATTCAAGGAATTCACCAAATTGAAAGAATTCATAAAATTGAAAGAATTCAAGCAATTTAAGGAATTCAAGGAATTCAGGGAATGCGAAAAATTAAGAGAATTAAAAAATTCAGAGAATTCAAAATACATTCAGAGAATTGAAAGAAATCAGGAAACTCCGAATATTTAAGTATGTCATGGAGTTCAAATAAATTAAGAATTTTTGGGAATTATAGGAATTTAATATATTCAAAGCATTAAAAGATTTCAGAGAATTTCATAGCTTAAGGATTTCGGGGAAATTTAGCAATGAAGGATATTCAAAGATTTCAAGGAATTTAATTAATTCAAAACAGTCAACAAATTTAAGAAATTCCAAAAATGCAAGCAATTGCAAGAATTTAAACTATTTCAGTAATTCAAGCAATTCCAAGAATTCGAAGAATATATGGAATTCAAAGAATTTAATGGTTTCAAAGAATTATACGAATTCAAAGAATTTAATGGAATCCAAAGAATTCGAGCAATTCAAAGAATTCAAGGAATTCAAGGAATTCATAGAATCCAAGGAATTTCAGGAATTTATAATATTCAAAGAATTCAGGAAATTCCGAATAATGAAGGATGCCATGGAATTCAAAGAAAGAAAGAATATCAGGAAATTATAGGAATTAAGTATATTCAAAAAATGCAAGAATTTACATAATTCAGGGAACTCAGAAGGTTCAATTATTTTAGAAAATTCAAAGAATTCTGATATTTGTAGGAATTCATGGAATTTTGAATATTCAAGCAATTTTAGAAATTTCGAACATTCAAGACATTCAGTGAATTCAAAATATTCCTAGATTTTTCGGAATTCAGAGGAATTTCGAGTTAATAAAATAATTAATAGTAGACGGAATAAAAATAATAAATTAATTGAAAATTAATTTACAATAAAATAAAAATTAATATTAAATTTACACTGCTAATTTTTGTTGATTGCAGAGTTCACAAGCAAAAAAAAAGACGATACAAGTGAAAGAAGAATTGTTCGATCAGCCTTTTTGATTTTTGTTACTAATTCCTCTCAATTTTTTACACATTTTTTTTAATTATTGGGTGTTTTCGTTATGATTTCGGAAATACTTTGTTTCTTAATTTTTTTTAAATTTTACATAAAAAATATTACGTTTTTATTCGATAATTGAATATTAGTACTTATTTTCAGAAGAAAAAAAATTTTACAAAATAAATTAGTATTAAAGAAACTAATATTGTTCTTTTTTTTTTAATTTTTAATTCTTCAATTTCTAACTTGCTATCGACTTTACATATCTCGTAAACGATTTTTTTTAAATTCAAGATTTCACTTTATATATAATATATACAATAATAATTTCCTTGAAATAATTACCCAATTTTTTGAAAGCACTTGGAACACTGAAGCCTGTTACTATTCCAAGATCTTTTAAATAAATTCGAATTTCGCGCACATTCAGTGCTGCCATGTAATAGGTGCGGACAACTGTGGAACTGCGGAACACAAGGAACGTATTGTTTTTGTGACGATTGATTTTTGACGTTGTGGAAAAACTGCTGCTAATTTTTCTTTTTTACACGTATCACGTTTTAAATTTTGCTTTCCAAAAATGTCTATGGAGACGGTGCCAAAAAGCCTGAGAGGCCTGAGAGCATGCATGGGGTGTTCGTTGATAAAGGTACGTGAAACAACTCATAATATGTGCCAAAACATAACCTCTGTAAACAGAACATTTTTCCGTTTTTTTATTTCTATTTAGAATTTTAGGAATTCTTTTACTATAAAAAAAAGGTGAATTTTTACCCAGCAGATTAAATAAGTGTTTAATCGCCAAACGAGTTTGAAATCCTTGGAGATTCAATAAAATCCTTTAAATCTTGCGAAATTCTTTTAAATCCCTTAATAAAAATTTCTTGGAATCCCTTGAAATTTTATTTCATTTCTTGTATTTTCTACTTTTCTACAGTTCTCTAGAAATTTCTTAACACTTTTTTAATTTCTTAACATTCCTTTGGAATGTTTAAAAACAACTTACAGTATTTAAAATTCTTATAAAAAAAATGCATGAAGTTTTAACCATATAGTTGCATTTTTAATTTAAATTCTCAAGTAAAAATGCAACCAATTAGTTGAATTTTGAAAGAATTTTTAACATTTTAATATTACCTAAAAGACCATTTTTTTTGTAAATACTTTTTTATTTTAAAAAAAAGTTAAGACGATCACTTTTTTTAACACGATAATATTTCAAATATTTATTTCTCGGAAATTTTGCGTATCATATTGAAATAACAAAATATTTATTCAATATTTTTCAACAAAGAACAGAAAAAGTAAATATTTTTAAAAAATGTAGGGGGTAAATCTCCCGTCTGTTTTAATTCGTTACAAGATTAAATTTGAAAAACAGAAATTTCCCTTTTCCAAATTTAAAAAAAATATATATTACTTCAAGCAGTTTTTAGAATTTTTCTGAATTATAATAAAAAAATGTTGTGACATTTTTCGTTGCGAATTTATCTTCTTTATTTAGAAATTCTGTTAAAAGTTAAAGTCTTTTGTTAAAAATAATTTTTTTAATACTGAAAATTTAACTTATTCCAGTTGAATATTTCATAATTTTAGTTAAAAATTCATATCTTTGTTTGAACACTAATTTTTTCGCTAAAAATGTAATTATTAAATTTTTTATTTGAAAATACGTATTTTTTGGTTCAACATTAATTTTTTTTAACTTCAAACTTATTTATTTCAGTTTCAGTTGACAATTTATATTTTTTTTAGTAAAAATTAATTTTGTTTTTGTTAGAAATTTTGCGAATTCGGTTAAAAACTTAACATTTTTTTGTAAAAAATGATCTTTTTCTTTAAAAATTAATTTTCTTGTTAAAAATTTCGTTCTCTCTGTTAAAAATTTAAGTACTTCAGGTAAATATTTATAATTTTATGTAAAAAATCATCTTTTAGGTTGAAAATAAAACTTCCTGGTTGAAATTTGAACTCTTCTGTTAAAAATTAATTTTTTTGGGTTGAAAATTAATTTCTTTAAACTAAAAATGTAACTTCCATTTTCTGTTGAAAATTATTATTTTTTTAAATGGCTCTTATTGTCTAAAAATTAATCTTTTTGGTTGAAAATTCAAGTATTCCAGTCAAATATTCATCAAGATTTTAAATATTTTAAGTGTCTTAAAAAGATTTCTAAGAATTTGAACGGTTTTTTTTTTTAGAAAACTTTCTACTTATTTTAAGGAATTTGCACAATTTTTCAAGATTTTAAGGTATTTTATACAAGTTTCATGTTTGATTTTTAGACTGTGGACCAATTCGAGTTAGATGGATGTGAAAATTGTCCTCATTTAAAAATGAAGAACGACCGGGACGCCGTTCAGGAGTGTACGAGCACCAATTTTGACGGGTGAGACTAATAAAATACAAAATTTAAATTTAAAAAACCCTAAAGTTTGTTATAAAATTTACAGGATTAATTTTAGATCCTAGAGTTGCACTTTTAACAATAAAAGTTGATTTTCTACGAAAAAAGACGAATTTTTGACAAAATAAGAGTAATTTTTTGAAAATGTAAGTACTTTTGTAAAAGTTAGTTTTTTTTTTTTTTAATTTTAGATTCCATATTTTCAGTTGACAATTCTTCTGTTTTGTTGAACATTATTTTTTAAATTAAAATTGAATTCTTTTAGTTTTTCTTTAAAATTCAACTATTTCAGTTGAAGATTCATTATTTTTTAGTCGAAAATTCATCAGTTCGGTTGAAAATTTATCTATTTTGGTCGAAAAATTATCTATTTAAGAAAATAATTTTTATTTGACCGAAGATTCATCATTTTAGATTTAAAAAATTATTTCTTTGGTTGAAAATTTAACTAATATGTTAAAAATTCGCCTTTTTAGTTGAAAATTAATTTTTTAGCAGAAAATATAATTCTTAACTTTTTTTAAACAATTTTGGAAATCTTTTAAAATATTCTCTTAAAATAATTTTTCAACTTCAAAAATCATTTTCAATTATTAAGGTGTGAACAGTTAAAAAAACGTTTTAATTTATCAATTTTTTAATATTTCTTGCTTCAAATTTCTTAAAATAATATAATTTTTTAATTTTTAAAGCTGAAAAATATTTGCGAACTGGAAAATGACAAAGAATTTTTTTCTTCGATTAAAACGGCCACTATGCCGTTTTCTTTGAAAATTCAAAACTATAAATTTGTAAGAAATTGAAAGTTCCCTGTTCAAATTAAGAGTAACATTATTTTTATTTTAAATAGTTTAAAAACCCTTAAAATGCTTCGAAATTTTATTTCAAATTTTTGAAACATCTACATGCTGTGTTTTACACTTTTTTTTTTAAATTTTCCAGATTCATTTTTGAAAATTTTGTAAATCGGTGTCAATCTTTTTAAATATTCTCTGAAAATTAGATTTTAAAATATTTAAAAAAATTAAAATACGATTTTTATTCGAAATTTATATTTTCGGGTGGAAAATTCATCGGTTTTTTTAGAAAAATTCGTCTTTTTGGCTTAAAAATTCCGCAATTATTTAGAAGCTTAAACTATTTGGTTGAAAATTTACCTATTTTGTTAACAATTAAGATTTTTATTCGAAATTTATATTTTCGGGTGGAAAATTCAACGGTTTTATACAAAATTCATCTTTTTGGCTTAAAATTCCGCAATTCTTTAGAAAATCCAACTGTTTGGTTGAAAATTCAACAATTTCGTTAAAAATTAAGATTTTCATTCGAAATTTATATTTTCGGGTGAAAAATTCAACGATTTGAGGAAAATTCGTCTTTTTGGCTTAAAATCCCGCAATTATTTAGAAAATAAAACTATTTGGTTGAAAATTGAACTATTTCGTTAAAAATTAAGATTTTTATTCGAAATTTATATTTTCGGGTGGGAAATTCAATGGTATTGTACAAAATTCGTCTTTTTGGCTTAAAAATTCCTCAATTATTTAGCAAATCAAAGTATTTGGTTGAAAATTCAACTATTTCGTTAATTTTTTTTAAATTAGTATTTTCGGGTGGAAAATACAACGGTTTTGTAGAAAATTCGTCTTTTTGGCTTAAAAATTCCGCAATTATTTAGAAATTAAACTATTTAGTTGAAAATTGAACTATTTCGTTAAAAAATAATTTTTTTATTCGAAATTTATATTTTCGGGTGGAAAATTCAACGGTTTTGTAGAAAATTCGTCTTTTTGGCTTACAAATTCCGCAACTATTTATAAACTCAAACTATTCTTTTTTAGTAATCTTGGAAATCTTTTAAAATATTCTCTTAAAATAATTTTTCAATATAAAAAATCATTAAAAAATTTTCTAGTAATGTTAACCGAAATTTCGGTACGAACTTTAAATTAATTTTGAATCTTTTCCAAACCTAAAATGAATTACATTTGTTTGTTCAAATAATAAGCAGGATTTTCTCAAATTTGTAGGAAAAATTTAATTTATTTTCAAGTTTATTTAGAAGTGCTGAATAAATTTCAAAAATAATTGTACATTTGAAAATATTTAAACAACTTCTAGACCACCAAGGATGTTTATACTATTTAAAATGCAAGTCACTTAATTTCTAATTTAAGATGTGTTCAGTTAAAAAAAAGCTTTAATTTGTCAATTTTTTAATATTTCTTGCTTCAAATATTCTTAAAATAATATAATTTTAAAATTTGCAAAGCTCATTAATTTATATTTTTAGAACTGAATCTTTGAACTTCGTAATTTATAAAAGTTAAAAATTCTCAATTGTTTAATTGAAAAGTAATAGTACATAACTGAATATAAAATTTTTGAAAAAACTTTCAAACTTCAATTTTAAATTATTTTAAATTTGAGAGTTTCACTTTGAGAGCTTTAATTGTTCGAATTGTTTTATTTTATATTTTTTCTTCGATTAAAACGGCCACTAAGTCGTTTTGTTTGAAAATTCCAACTATAGATTTTTAAGAAAATGAAAGTTCCCTGTTCAAATTAGGAGTAAATTTTTTTTATTTTAAATAGTTTTAAAAACCCTTAAAATGCTTCGAAATTTTATTTCAAAATTTTGAAACATCTACATGCTGTTTTACACTTCTTTTTTTAATTTTTCAGATTCATTTTTGAAAATTTTGTAAATCGGTGTCAATCTTTTTAAATATTCTCTTAAAATTAGATTTTAAAATATTTAAAAAAAATTAAAATAAGATTCTTCTTCGAAATTTATATTTTCGGGTGGAAAATACAACCATTTCTTACAAAATTTGTCTGTGTGGCTTAAAAACTCCGCAATTATTGAGAAAATCAAACTATTTTGTTGAAATATCAACTTTATTTCGTTTAAAATTTATATTTTTTTCGAAATTTATATTTTAGGGTGGAAAATTCAACGGTTTTGTACAAAATTCGTCTTTTTGGCTTAAAAATTTCGCAATTATTTATAAAATCAAACTATTTGGTTGAAAATTCAACTGTACTTCCTTTAAAATTTATATTTTTATTCGAAATTTATATTTTCGGGTGAAAAATTCAATGGTTTTGTAGAAAATTCGTCTTTGGCTTAAAAACTCCGCAATTATTTAGAAAATCAAACTATTTGGTTGAAAATTTAACTGTATTTCGTTTAAAATTTATATTTTTATTTGAAATTTATATTTTCGGGTGGAAAATTCAATGGTTTTGTAGAAAATTCGTCTTTTTGGCTTAAAAATTCCGCAATTCTTTAGAAAATCAAACTATTTGGTTGATAATTCAACTATTTCGTTAAAAATTAAGTTATTTATTCGAAATTTATATTTTCGTGTGGAAAATACTACGGTTTCGTAGAAAATTCGTCTTTTTGGCTTAAAATTCCGCAATTCTTTAGAAAATCGAACTATTTCGTTAAAAATTAATTTTTTTCAAAATTCTTGTTTTTTTCATGTATAAATCAATGATTATTTACTTTCTAAATTTTAAAGTGCATTCAAAAATTAAAAATGGAAAATGGAAAATTTTTAAAGTGAAAGATTTTCGAATTACGCATTCTAAACTAAATAATATCATAATTGAAAAACATCAAAATTAAACTAATTATTTAAAAAAAAACAATTAAAGTCACAATTGGAAGGATTTTTTTGCATAAAATTTGTAAAATTTCCGGTCAAAAAATAAATTCACGTTCATTTCCTGGTCCAGCGGCCACCCTGCTTTTTAAAGATCTTCCCAAATGTGTTTCTAAAAATAAAATGTCGCTGGGCGTCCAAGTTAGGCTGAAATTTTGAATTGACAAGACTTTAAAAAAATTGTAATAATTTTTTATCGGATTTCAGAATGGTAGCAGCCATGTGCCCAGAGGACAGTTGGGTTTGCAAATGGCAAAGAATTAGTGAGTAGAAATTTTTAATTGATTTAAATTTAATAATAATTTTAAAAAATAATTAGATTTAAATTAATTCCTATGATTTAATTATTTTTAAATAGTTTTCGATAAATTTGTTTTGGGTTTCAGATCGTTTCTGTAAAGGCGTTTACGCCCTTTCAGTCTCGGGAAGATTGCGCCCGAATTACATAAAAGACATGAAGAGCAGAGGCATTCCTTACAAACCCCGTGACACGAGTCAGCGGTAAACTCTGTCTAATTAAAATTCGGAATTTCGCAAATTTATTTAAATAAATATCTAAAATTATCATTCTCATGTAAAATCGTAGCGATTTCTAATTTTTAATATATTTAATTGATATAAGTTTTTATATATTTTTTGATTCTATGATCTTCATGAATATTTAGACAATGAAATATTTCCTTCAAAATTGCAGGTGCCATTTATCTAGATTTTTTTATCTGGATGAAAAAATAAATATATAGAGAATTTATGATTGCTGCGATTCTAACTTTAATTATTATAATATAATCAAGTATTCCATTATTTTGAAATTAATTCTTAGGTGAAAAGATATTTTGTTTGACGATATTTAATGTAAAAGAACATGTGTTTTTAGTGAAAATGCATAAAATAAATCGAGGTTTAAAGAAAAATTGTGTTTTTAATATCAGTGGATTTTCCTAATTTCTTAGATAATATTTTTAAAATAATTAATCCTCGTAACAATAACATATTTTTTCGATTTATTATATAATTAATTTGTATGGTTTAAAAAAAGTCGATGTAATTATTTACAAATTAAAAAAATCTAAAACATTGACATTTTTTTAGTTTTTGATATTTCTTGCTGAAATTTCCGCCTTAAAAGATATTCCTGACAAAAAAATATTGAAGGGTCTGAGAGACCCAGAGTGTGCTTCCGAGGGTTAATCAATAAAAAAATCGTTCATTATGGCTTAGAAATTTACAATATTTTTTTTCAAAATTCATATCTTTGAGTGGAAAATAAAACTTGTTTTGTAGAAAACTCGTATTTTTGATTTGAAAATACAACAATTTTTTAGAAAATGAAATACGTTTCTTCTTAAAAATTCGTCTTTTTGGTTTCAAAATGCCTCTCTTTTGGTAGAAACTGCTACTTTTTTATTAAAAAGTTAACCGTTTGGTTCAAAATTAATTTTCCTTTGGTGAGGTTTAAACTATTTTGTTAAAAAATCATCTATTTGTAGAATATCAAACTATTTTGTTAAAAATTCAACTGTTTCATTAAAAATTAAGTTTTTTTTTCTTCAAAATTCACATTTTCTGGTGGAAAATGCAATTGTTTTATGGAAAATTCGTCTTTATGGAATAAAAAAATTCAACAACTTGTTAGAAAATTAAGCTATTTCGTTAAAAATTAAATTATTTTTTGAAAATTAGTATTTTCGAGTGGAAAATACAACGGTTTCGTAGAAAATTCGTCTTTTTGGCTTAAAATTCCGCAATTCTTTAGAAAAGCAAATTATTTGGTTGAAAATTCAACTCTTTCGTTAAAAATTAAATTAGGATTTTTGGGTCGAAAATACAACGGTTTTGTAGAAAATTCAACTATTACGTTAAAAAATAAGATTTTTATTCGAAATTTATATTTTCGGGTGGAAAATTCAACGGTATAGAAGAAAATTCGTCTTTTTGGCTTACAAATTCCGCAATTACTTAGAAAATCAAACTATTCTGTTGAAAATTCAACTATTTCGTTAAAAAATAAGATTTTTATTCGAAATTTATATTTTCGGGTGGAAAATTCAACGGTATAGAAGAAAATTCGTCTT